>PVKC010046565.1:0-11248 GCA_004027635.1 Crocidura indochinensis
ATTAAATGAAGGAAGGAAGTCTGAATCAATGACAAACTGGAGAAATAAGCATTTCGTTTAAGGAAACAAAATTTTATTACTCTTTGGAATATCCTGAACCTATTGATAGCAGTAATGGAGCTGTATTACTTAGCAAATGGATGTCATCTCGATTTCTACATCAACACAATATACATTTATTATTGGAAATAAAGTATCTAGGTTGGGTTTTGTTTGTTTTGATGGCGAAAGGCCTTTTACTCCTTAAATAAGCTAGCATTACTGTCTTGACCAATTGATTAACCAATTCTCTTATTGGAACCCTAGTGGAGACTGAAATATAAATGGGAATCTTGGTTTTTAAAACTTCATGCTAATGAGGTCAGGACCGAGCACTGAATCTCAGTGCCTGACAGTTCTCTCTGTTGCATGGCTGCAAGTCTGTGACTGACTAGTTCTGGTCAGAAGCAGCTCTGTGAGGAAATGATGTGCATGAATCCATCCAGTTCTCTTCCACGTTGCTGGGAAATGTTTCAGCAGCTGAGCACTCCTGGTTAGTAGCTTCTGACCTATTAATGAGCATCAATTGCCGTCGAATTTTAGGAATTCTTTGTTAGTTCAATGCTTTATTATTCTTATTTTTTGATCTGTCAACTGTCTGCTTGGTAGTAATTAGACAGGGTGAATTTGATGACATTCTTGGTGGTTTGCAGATACATTTCTTGCAGGGGTATTTATATTCTGCTTGTTAAAGTTAATAGTAATAGGTGAGCGCCTAGAATTGCATCTGAGTGTTCAAGGGGAAAATAATGATCCCTTTCAGGAGATGAGTGATTTTTACAAACTTCTCGCTCCAAGTCAAAGAAGGCTTTTTTCCTGATTAAAATGTGTTTATCAATTAAATTAAAATGCAAATATAGACAGTTTGTGTTTATGATTGTAGGAGTATTTGAAAAAGAGGTTTTAAATCAATCTGCTGTTAATATTTCATGCATCAACTGTTGGTTTTATTGTTCGGCTTGTATTGTCATATTCCATTTTGAAAATTACTTTCAAAAATAGTGTGCCATGAAAACTTAATTGTGCGGCTATTGCCTGGATTTTATTCATTTTTCTTTCTCCTTTTTTTCCCTTGACATTTAAATGGACATCTTTCCTTTATACTTTATAAGTTTTCTCAATGATAGAGAAATTTCCAGTAGTTTAACTTTAGAAACCCTTTAATTAGAATTTCAAATAATATACTATTATTGGTTTTAAAAAACATTTTATTGCATAGGATGGCTCTTAAATTTAGTACAATAGTTCTTAACAGTTCTTGAATTTAAGAGATTTCTACTTTGCAATTATGAGATTAAAGATATGAAAAATACCTCAAGCAATAATTTAGATGAATCTTCTAATATGCATTAAAAGAAATTTAAAATATTCAGATTTGAAATTGTATATAATTGTGTATATTTAATCATCTTTTTTTTTCTTTTTTTTTTTTTTTGGTTTTTGGGTCACACCCGGCAGTGCTCAGGGGTTACTCCTGGCTCCATGCTCAGAAATTGCTCCTGGCAGGCACGGGGGACCATATGGGGCACCGGGATTCGAACCAATGACCTTTTGCATGAAAGGCAAACACCTTATCTCCATGCTATCTCCTGGGCCCCAATTTAATCATCTTTTAAATGTAAGAATCTTACATAAAACCAGCATATTTCTCAAATATGTTAACTAAAAATTTTTAAATAATGTTATGGAACTTGATCTTTTTTCTTTCTATTTTTCAGTGATCTCAGTGAAAATCAGATTCAGGCAATTCCAAGGAAGGCATTTCGTGGGGCAGTTGACATTAAAAATTTGTAAGTATATTTTCAATATTTATGTTCAATTTTTATCTCCAAAGTTAATTTATATGTTTAAAGGGGTCAGAAGAAAATGGTCCATGTTAATATATCTTTACTTTTACTTAGGGGTGCAAAAAATAAACTTTAAAAATGTGTTTATGATTATCAGGAGAGCCTCATTTAGAAAACATATTAAAACTGAAGCTATGTTGAAATTAATTTCTCAAACATGTGAAATCAAAAGGAAGCTTGATGAAAAGGCATTTACAAATATTTTAGTGTAAGTTTTCTTTAAAATTTTTGTCTTTTGTTATCAGGTGTTTAATATATTGAAAATTATAAGTTTTTGCAAGAAAGTAAATATGTTCTTATTAGATGTATCATTAGCCTAGAAGTGCAGCTTTTATGTTGCATTTAAATGATTTGTGTTCATTAAATATAAGTAGTCTGAGAATGAGAAGTTACATCTAATGTCTTTGTGAATGCATATATTCCTCTTATAGCTTTAAGAAAGAATATATGTACAATTTTCTTTAAAAATAAATATGGAACAATATTTCTGTATTTTATCCTTAACTAAATTGTACCCTATTTGTTTTGTGTAGAGCTTTAAACTTAATCAACAAAAAATTATTTCACTGAGAATACATATTGACATATATTATTATAATTACATATTATTTTGTACTTTTTAAAATGCAGAAGTGTCATTTGAAAATGATGATTTGATTTTACGCCCTAGCATTTGAAGCATAAAATGTTTTCTTTAGTTAGTAGAATAGTTTAGTGTATCACTGAGAACAAACCCAATTTGCTGAGATCAGGAATTTAATTTTTCTTAGCTATTCATGTATAGGTTAAGCAATTTTAAAGAATTAAATTATGCTCAAAATTCACCATGATAGTATCAAGTACTATTTTTCCAGGAAGGGCAGCAAGACACATTTTTTTTTCCCAAATCAACCAAGATGACAATTTCTGTTACTATAGCTTTCACCTTTTCATCTTTCCCTTGCTATAAGTTTTGTGTGTGTGTGTGTGTGTGTGTGTGTGTGTGTGTGTGTGTGATGTTTAGAAATCATAACATACAACGGAACCTAGATTTGTAGGAAATGAAAATGTCCTGGATGACATTAGACTTGTATCTACTAGACTTGTATCAGTATTTCCTTGTTTAAAGGACTCATTTGCTTTTGCTTCATTATTTCTAGCTATGAACACATCATTGAGTAGATTCAATGAGACAGATTGTTCAAAAACACTCCTGAAGCTTCTCTATGGGCAGAACCATATGTATTGCCCTGTATGGAAAGCGGACCCCCTATTGTCTGTATATTCCTGTACAAGCAAACTCGTAGCTCTATTTCACTGCCCTTAGGGAATGCCATTTGCAATCTGACATATATAATTATTATTTTGAAATCCTTAAAACAGGTGGTTTTTAATCTCCTTAGTAAAGCTATTCAGGGAATCTAGTCTTTAAGCTACCCATCTCCCATATTTAAGTATACATTTGGAATATGATGGAATTCCTCCTTCTGCTCTTTTCATTTATTCTTATAAAGGTCTGAATGTTAAACATCATGCTTTAAAAAAAAACACAGTTGCTAGTTGTGCTATGAAGAATGCAAGATTGATGTGACAGAAGTTTTAAAGGAAAAAATCTTTCTTTTTCTCTTGCATGCATCATTTTCCACCCAAATGTAAAAGCCGATATTACTTAAACAGTGAGTGAGTTTAAAACTAGAATCACAGAAACTTTTGTTATTTAGTGAATTTGTGGAGACAGGATAAAATAGCCACTTGATCCCTGATTTTTAGTTTTTTATAAATTGAATTTAGTAAATGTTCAGGTTATGGTTCAATATGTGAGAAACTAACTTACAAGGTTACAAAAAAGTATTGTCAGGACTGGAGAGATAGCATGGAGGTAGGGCATTTGCCTTGCATGGAGGACAGTGGTTCGAATCCTGGCATCCCCTATGGTCCCCTGAGCCTGCCAGGAGTGATTTCTGAGCGGAGAGCCAGGAGTAACCAACGCTGCCAGATGTGATCAGCCCCTCAAAAGAAAGAGTGTATTGTAACATAGTGCAAGTATCTGCTCTAAAGACTATTACTGAAAAAGAAGTAAAAATTAGAACATAAAGTCATTAGTTTATTAGTAAGAAATTAGATCTATTTCTGATATATATATATATATATATATATATATATATATATATATATATATATATATATATATATATATATATATATATATATATATATATCAGAAGAAAGAGCCAGCGAGATAAAGTAGATAAAGTGCCTGGCCAACCCATAGTATATCCCTGGCTCTTTAGATGTTCCCCAAATTCCTACCAGGAGTGATCCTTGAATTAGATCCAGGAGTAAATTCTGAAAACCAGTAGGTATGGCCCAAAAAATTAAAAATAGAAAAGAAAACATACTAGAAGTCACTAAATGAAGATATATGAGACACAAAGCCTGTTTAGAAAAATAAGATATTAAATGATAAAGGGCTATAGAAAGTAAATTGTTTGAAGCTTAAATAAAAATGAAATAAAAAGCCTTTATTAAAAAGACAAACATGATTGTTTAAGGAGGTTATTCAGTGTGTACATTGTTGAAATAGAACAGATTATGGTAGAATGGACAAGTTTAAATTAATTTTAAGTAGGATATGGAAAACATGTCTTCATGGTTTTGATAATTTGGGAGAAATACACTGATAGTACCTTTGAGTGTGGTGCATTGTTATGTATTTATGTTGCCAAGAGTTGAATGTATATAACATAAATATAACATATAACCTGAATCAGAATTATGTCTGAATTGCAACCTACATTATTGATAAGAATAATCTCCCAATACGAGGCAAATAGATGCACTTTCGAATGAGTTCAAATTTAAAGATATATGTTTCTGTGAAAGCCAGAGCTGGTTGAAGCGACTATGTAAATGCTAAGTAGTTTTGTTTGTTTGGGGGATGCTCAGAGTATACTCCTGGCGCTGCACTCAGGTATGCCCGTTGAGCTCAGGGGACTATATTGGATGATGGATTTCACCTACTTCAGCTATACGCAAGGCAGGAGCCCTGACTTCCATACTATCTCTCTGGCCCATGTAACTTAAATATTAATGATCAAAAGAACAATGTATCTCCATTATCCTCACTGCCTTCCATGTAACATTCCAAAACAAAAAATTTAGATAGGATCATAATTACAACTTCATACAATCTGACAGTGAAAATGGAATCCAACAAGAGATGAAATTGGTCAGTGGCCTGATTCATATGCATCAAGTGTGAGCTCAGGTTGATCCCTTATAATATTTGGTCTCCAGTACAGCCGGGAAAAATTATTTTTAAAAGAATAATTGCACCGGAGCAGTGGTGCAAAAGGTAAGGTACTGCCATGCCTGCACTAATCTAGGACAGACCTTGTTTTGATCCCCCATATGATCCTGTATGGTTCCCCCAAGCCAAGAGCGATTTCTGAGCACATAGCCAGAATCAACCCCTTAGTGTCACAGGATGTGGCCCAAGAACCTTAAGTAAATATTTGTTAAATAGGGACCGGAGCAATAGTGCAGCTGTAGGACTTTTGCTTTCCCCTTGGCTGAAGCAGGACGGACCTCACTTTGGTCCCCCAAGCCAGGAGCGATTCCTGAGCACAGAGCCAGGAATAATCCCTGAGCATCAGCATCACCAGGCGTGGACCTAAAGAAAAAAAATGCTTAGCCCTCAGTCATTCTTCTGATATGACCCCAAGCAAAACATTTTCATATAAAATGCATATGTCTGTTCTCAAATATAGATTATTTTAGAAGTCCAATTTCATGACCCTTTATAAAAAGTTTAGATTTGCCAATGAGAATTAAGAAGGCTGAAAAATAGATCAAACGCCTGGAGTCAATGCTTTGCAATGTGTAATTCCTACCTTTCTTTATTGACAGAGGTGGCTCAAAGACAAAGAGAAATTTGTTTAAAAAAAAAACACTAGCTGCTAAAACATATTATACAATTTCCCCTTGCTGACACCCACCTCATACTGTGCTTGTGGAAGTATTTTGGCTCATATCTCTTGTTGTTTTGGAAAAAAATCATACATATATGTAAAACTGTATGTGTGCATACTTCATATTACCATTAAATATGTAACCATTGGCATCAAATAGTAACTTGATAAAATCCCTATCAACAATTATGTTTATAGTATTAATATTCAATATAAAAAGAGTAGGCACAGTGTTCAAACCTGTTGACCATTTTCTGTATGTGTGTTAGCAATTTCAAAGTCCTGCCTGCCACGTAGGCTTCTATTCAGTTTCTCAGAGAGTGACCAAGACAGTGGAAAGCGGAATGAAAGAAAGGAGTATGTTAGTTCCATCAAGACAATATTTTGTGGGGTATGTCAAGAACTGAAGTCGAACCATGCTGGGCCAGGTTTATTGCTTTTCCACATTCAAACTATATTCACAGTAAATTCTCATTATAATATACTGTTTACTGGAAGCCCTTCCTTTAATCTTATAGATTGGCTAAATATGCTCAAGGCAGCATCTTGACAATAGGAAATTTATGTTATAGAAATTTTGCAAATTAGCAAATCTTATTTCTCTTCCTTTAGGCAAGCTGCACTAAAACTATTCTAGACAGATGGACATTTATCTTGCTTTTGAGGATCTCCAGGGAGGATGTCTCGTAACTTTTTTGCTCATCTATATTAATTTCTGGACTGGATTAAAATGCTTTTAAGTTTTAAGTTCTATTTTGAAACTTAATTTTTTTCAGCAAAACCCTAAAATGATTTCCTGATGTTTTAACATGGTGAAATCTAAAAAGTTACAAAAGCATATTAATTATCAAGTAAATCATACATTTTAACAATTTTTAGATTTTTTTTATCAGATACACATCCTTATTTTCACACAACCCAACACACATGAATCAAAGTATTAGTAACCAATGTTTCACCAAAATGATAATTGTTTTCATATGGCTTTTCTTTAAAAACAATGTAGATTTTTAATTTGTTTATGACTGATTCAGTTTAGCTTGTACTTCCTTTGGAGACTGTACCATAAAAGTTATAGCTTTATTTTCAGGAATCAAAGCTGGGACTTAGAGTTTATAACATGCCTGTGTATAAAAAAAGACATGTTACATTGGACCACTGAAATTTGTTTTTGGTTTTTCGGCCACACCCGGTGACTCTCAGGGGTTCCTCCTGGCTATGCGCTCAAAAAATCGCTCCTGGCTTGGGGAACCATATGGGACGCTGGGGGATAGAGCAGCAATCTTTACTAGGCTAGTGTGGGCAGAGACGCCTGACTGGTTGCGCTACTGCTCTGGCCCCTGAATTACTGTTTTTTTTTGGGGGGGAGGGGCACACCACCGGCACTCAGAGTTTACTCCTAGATTTATGCTTAGAAACTATTACTGTCATGCTCAGGGGACATATGGGATGCTATGGATTGATCTTGCGTTGACTATGTAAAGGCAAATGCCATATATGGCGTGCTAATGTTATGTTCACAGGACCACTGATTTTTTCAAATGTATATTTATAAGACATTTCTATTAGATAACACAAGAAAACATTAAAAATTAATTGTTGGGGTCGGCCGGTGGCACTGGAGGTAAGGTGCCTGCCTTGCCTGCGCTAACCTAGGACGGACCAAGGTTCAATCACCCGGTTCCCCATATGGTCCCCCAAGCCAGGAGCGACTTCTGAGCGAATAGCCAGGAGTAACCCCTAAGCATCACTGGGTGTGCACCCCCCCAAAAAAAAACAAAAAAAATTAATTGTTATATTACATACAAATTATTATTTTTCCAAAAGTACAACATTAAGGAAACATGACTTATTCATAGTTATTCCAGAATTTTAGCAAAATAAAGGTACATATATTAAGCCCATTACTAGCTGTGATCACAAGATTAATATAACATACTCTACCTTTAATTTCTTAAGTAACTGCACTATGAATGCTTGATATATTAAATTTCAGCAAGGATTGCTTTAAATAGACTGAATAATCACATTTTCAGCCTTCATTTTCATGTTGAGCATCTGAACATCTCAAAATGAGCTCAATGTTCCAGTAAAACTTTACTACTTACTGTTAGAAGTAAATATGTTCCTTTTCCATTTTCTGTGATTATTTCAGTTCCATTAACCTTACATCTGTTACTAGTCTTATTTTTCTTTTCCAGGAAAACTGTCTCATCATAAAATGGTTGGGTTATGTATAATGTATTATAAACATGTCTAATATTTTATATAACATACATTAACATATAAACATGGTTTTTGAGTTACAGTGTAATTGACCTGGGTTCTCTTTCAGAGAGTTATGATATAGCTGGGAAACAAATTTTACTGTGATATTTTTAGGAAACAAATTACGGATTTGGAGGATGTATGAATATTGACAACAAAACATAAGAGAAACAGAAAAGAGAAACTCTACAAATGAATACATATCCAATTGTTTGATTTAGAAGTGTAGTTTCTCTGATACGCTGTCAACTTTATTTTATTGATGGATCAAAACTCTTTGAACAATTTGCAATTCTATACTAGATAGAGAAAACTACGAATTTAAATTTGCATTTTTATCCTTCCCTATTTTGAGATCTTGCTATTGCTTTCTTTTCAATGGTTATCGGCATATGTCATGATGAAAAAGAAGCAAAGATTGTTCCTATACTATTAAGTCAATATACAGCAGTCAGGAAAATAATTAGGTACATTTTCTATGCACTTCCCATAGTTCAACATTTTCATATACTCTAAGACATCGTTAGAAAATCCTTACTGTGATCCACTAGTTTATGTGTTTAGTTCATTATATTTACTCATTCAGTTCCTTCCATTTACTCACATGCATAAAAATATTACAAAATCTAAAATCCATTGATCACAATAAAATTTAGCAATGATTTAGAACCATAATTCCTTTGTAGAATGCTTTGTAGTAAGCCTGAATCCAGAGGAGCTTTGCAAAGAGTCCTGGTATGCTTACTGTGCCATTAATTTTCAGTGGGACAGTGAATCTTCTGAAACAGTAGCCTTCAAACTAAGATTCGAGAGTCACATATTGTATTTGTTCCCATTTTGTTTCTTCACTTCAAAATAAGATATATGCAGTGTGCCTAGGAATATTTTCAGAGTTTTTGCTTTTGAGAGCAAAAGTAGATTGCATGTGTAAGTTTGGCTCTTCATTGAAATTGATATTAAATGAAAAATTTTTTGTTCTAATTTGGCCCCACACCTGCCATTGCTCAGGGCTTGCTCCTAGTTCTACAATCAGGAATTCTCCTGGAAGGCTCAAGAGAAAACAATGTGGGACGTCAGTGTACAAACATCCTACCCACTCTACAGTCGCTCTGACACCTGAAGTTCAAATTTGCATGATTATGAACACACTCCACCACCTTTCCAACACTGCAAATAGTACATTCTGGCATAAGAGACAACTTTGTGCTGTCTGGATGCTTAAAGTGAAACATGTCTTGAGCCCAGCAGAATTTACTAACAGGTTTGCAGGAACTGTCCCTGGTCCTGTAATTTGCTGGTTTTGTGTTCACTCCAAAATTAGATAGAATGCCGAGATGCTTCAACTGAATATGCTGCCGGTAATCTCTTCGCTTTTGCTTGCAATTTTGTTTCAGAGTTTCTTAGGGTCTCTGCATTGATCATATACTTTCACATAATCATTAATCTAGATGGGAAGCATAACGATAGTACAGTGGAAAGGGCAATTCTATGCTCATAGTTAACCTTAGTTTGATCCCCAGTTAGTTAGTTTTATCCAGTTAGTTCCCCTTGTCAACCAGGAGTAACCCCAGAGCACTGCCAGATGTGGCTCAGAAACAAATAAATTAATCTAGGTGCCAAAGTGATAGTGAGTAGGTGTGAATATTCCCTTGCATGCAGCTGAACTGCATTTCATCCCCAGAATCTCATATGGTATTTAAAGCATGACCACAAGTGGTTCCTCAATATAGGGTCAGGAATAATCTCCGAATAATACTACTATGAAAAAATCATATATGCATGAATTTTGTACAGTAAAAATAAAGCAAATTTATCACCCTAGTGAAGTAATTAGAAGTATAATAAATACACACATAAAATTGAAACAGACATGATTTTTCTATGACTGCCATGCTGTCTTTGAGACAGAACAGATATTCAGATTTTTTTTCAACAAAACTATACACAGTCACACATATTATCTCTGGATAGTAATGATCGCATGCCAATTAAACTTCTATTTCTGTTTACCCTGCCACTAATAATATTTGATGATTTGTTCTTATAACTATTATTTTAATTCCATCAATGCACATTTCAAATTTTTTTCTGTTTCAACAGGCTTTGTTAAAAGTACTAACAGACATTGGCATAATTCGGTGTATTCATCCTAAATATGATTATTTAGGGAAGAATAGATGGGGAAGAGAGATAGTAGAGGGGGAAGGGAGCTTGCTTTGCACATGAATTAGCCTATTTTAATCTCTGATTGATATGCATGGTATGTGGAGTTTTGAGTTTTTCTAGGAGTGATCCCCAGCAAAGAGTCAATAGATCCCAGCTCCACCAGGTTTTTGGGCCAAAAATGAAAAAGAGAGGAAGAGAGAGACAGAGGGGAGGCAGAAAGGGAGTGAGAGGATAAAGAGAGAATTTAAGAAAATAATACTTTTGTATATTACTTAACATCTAGTCTTTTAGATATTTTGATGAATGATGACATTCTGCTGTTAGACGAGCTTTCCAACCCCCTTTCCTACATTCACTGTTTGCTCAAGACAGAAATGTCCTTCCTCTCACCAAAATGTGTTATTTTCCATAAACATTGGTATACTTCAACTCACAGATATTGAATTTAACCATTTTCTCAAGTTATTTTTTTGGATTAACCATCTCCTCCAACACTTTCTGTATTTCACAGATGACCATTTTCTTTTGGTGTATTCTCTTCTTTAAAATTCTCTCTTATTGTATTCTTTATCTACTGTTAACTGGACCCACAGAGATTCAAGTGAAACTTTCATTTGTAAAATGAATAGTTCCTGTAAGGGCATCTTTAGCTAATTGTCTAATAACCGGGAATTTCCACAGTACATGGATTGATTAAAATTGAAATCAGGCTGGGGCCTGAGCGGTGGCGCAGGGTGTAAGGCTCCTGTTTTGCATGCACTAGCCTAAGAGGGACCGCGGTTTGATTCTCCAGCGTCCCATATGGTCCCCCAAGCCTGGAATATTTCTGAGCGTATAGCTAGGATTAACTCCTGAGCATTACCAGGTGTGACCCCAAAACAACAACAGCAACAAAATTAAATCAGGTTATCATTAGATATTTACTAGCTCTTTAAGTAATTTATTGCATTCCTCTGAGCTTTATTTTTTTTTTTTTTT
>PVKC010046567.1:0-11226 GCA_004027635.1 Crocidura indochinensis
GGTTTTTGGGCCACACCTGGTGACGTTCAGGGATTACTCCTGGCTATTGGCTCAGAAGTCACTCCTGGCAGGCACAGGGGACTATATGGGGAACCGGGTGATCGAACCGTGGTCCGTCCTAGGTTAGCACAGGCACCTTATCTCCAGCACCACCGCCCAGCCCCCTATTTTCTTTATTTTAAATTAAATATTTTAGATTCAATGAATAAATTGTGCACATTATTATAAAACAGATGCCAGAAACTATTTTCATTTTGGAAATAATAGCAAATAAACAAATAGATCTTTTACTGTAAAATTATTATTGTAATGAATACAATAGGGAGGGACAGAGATCCAAAAGAACATGACAAGTAGTTATGTTTTTAAAGTGCAATAATGTAAGGATCATGCCTTTGGGGATTTAGGGATAGCAGAAAAAAATTTTTTAACAAATCTTGGGGAAGTTTGAGATTATTGAGTTAGACAATTGTTATAAATCTTTAAATACCAAGCACTTCTGGAAGACATGGGGAATATATAGCAAAGCATTTTTATTTATAGACTTTTTTTGAGGCCACACTCAGTAGCACTCAGAGACTACTCCTGGCTCTGCCCCAGAAACCACTCTGGTAGGCTCAGGGACCATATTGGGATACCAGATATTGAATCAGGGTCAGGCAAGTGCAAGACAAATACCCTGCCTACTGTAATACTGCTCCAGATTCTGGGACTGTACTTTTCATACTATTTTAAACTTTTTAAAGATTCCATATTTATTTATTATTTTAATAATATTTTTATGTAAGCACATAGTTACAGCATGTTTGTAGTTGGGTTTCAGTCATAAAATGTACACACCCCTTCACCAGTACAACCTTCTCACCACCCAGTTTGCCACCTCCCTCCTCCACAATTTTCTGTCTATCTTCCAAAAAGCATCTTATTTCTCTCACTCAATATCATTGTCATGATAGTTATTAGTATAGTTATTTCTCTAACTGTGCTCACGACTCTTTATGGTAAGCTTCATATCATGGAATGGTCCTTCCATCCTTCATCTCTATTGTCTGGGTAGTATCAGCATACTGACTTTTCTTTTTCCTTTTGTTTTTGGGTCATACCCGGTGACTTTCAGGGTTTATTCCTGGCTTTGTGCTCCTGACTTGGGCAAGCGTATGGGATGCTGGGGTTTGGAACCACAGTCAGTCCTGATTTAGTCACCTGCAAAACAAAATCCCTACCGCTGAGTTATGTATGGCTCCAGTTCTATGTCTTTTCCTTTTCTTTTTCTTTTTTTAAATTTTTGAATTTTTTCTTCTTTTGTTTTTGGACTATATTTGGTAGTGACACGCAGGGGTTACTCCTGGCTATGCAATCAAAAATCTCTCCTGGCTTGGGGGACCATATAAGACAACAGGGGATCAAACCACAGTTTGTCCTAGGCTAGCAAGTGCAAGGCAGTGAACCCAAGAGCAACACTTAGAAAACACAGCACTACAAGTGTGACTAAAAGGAAATAATGTAGGCCTCTATCATGCATAGACAATGAAGATTGCAGCTCTAATGGCCCAAAAAGTTCAAACCACCTATTTAGCCTCTAAGATAAGGAGTTTATAAAGAAATGTAGTGGCTCCTCATAGAAATCAAAGAAAGCATGGAACAAACTGAATGAACAGCAAATGAAAATCATGAAGATATATAAGTAAAAATGAGAAGTCTTCAAACTGAAATAAAAGGACTGAAAATGATAGACAAATGAAAACCTCACTGGAAAGTTTGTCCAGCAGAGTAACAGTGTCTGAGGTGGGTGGAAATCTCATACCATAGAAGAGATAAGAAAATATACTTAAAACAAAATATCAGATATTGGAAAAAAATTCTCATGTGAAAAATGAAAGTAGTCATCTTTGATAAACTCAACAGAAACACCATAAGAATCATTGGAGTTGTAAGAGACCCAAGAAAATTTTTACCATGAAGAATCAATTGTTAAGGACATCATTGCAGAGAAACTCCCCAAATTAAAAAGTGCATTCAACCAAATCCTGCATGCCTAAAGTGTACCAACTAAAAGAGATGCTAAGAACATCACCCCAAGACACATATTAGTCACAATGACAAATCCCATAGCTATCTATGGGATACAATATCTATATCTATGGTTGAATACCTATGGGTAATCAATATCTATGAATACCGAAAGCAGTGACATCAAAAAGGGAAATTATATTCAAAGTAACATACTTAAAATTTAAAGTAGAACTGACACAAGAAATCTTCAAGGTCCAGAGGAAGTGGTGGGGTATAGTGACAAAACTCAATGAAATAAATGCATTAACATCATTAAAATGGCAATACTCTGCAAAGCACTGTACAAATTTAATCCAATTCTTCAAAGGATACCCATGGCATCCTTCAAAGAAGTGTGTTAAACACTCTTAAATTTATTTGGAGTAATGGATATCTAAACCATGGATATCTAAACCAACAAAGGTAAAAGAAGATTGGAGGCATCACTTTTCCCAACTTTATTTTTTTTAACTTTTTTTTTAAAACATGCCCTTCACCAATGCAACTTTCCTGCCACCAGTGTCCCAAAACTCCCTCCCTCCCAACCCACCCCCACCGGTACTCCATACAGGCTTTTCAGTTTCCTCATTCTGAGGTTTGTTACAAAAATGACTTATATTTTCCTTAAAACCCATAGATGAGTGAGACTATTCTGCATCTATCTCTCTCCCTCTGACTTATTTCACTCAGCATAATAGATCCCATGTACATCCATGTATAGGAAAAGTTCATGACTTCATCTCTCCTGACAGCTGCATAATATTCCATTGTGTATATGTACCACAGTTTCTTTAGCCATTCGTCTATTGAAGGGCATCTTGGTTGTTCCCAGAGCCTGACTATTATGAATAGTGCTGCAATAAATATAGGTGTGAGGAAGGGGTTTTTGTATTGTATTCTTGTGTTCTTAGGATATATCCCTAGAAGTGGAATAGCTGGGTCGAATGGGAGCTCAATTTCCAAATTTTTAAGGGATCTCCATATTGCTTTCCATAGAGGTTGGAATAGATGGCATTCCCACCAGCAGTGGGTAAGAGTTCCTTTCTCTCCACATCCCCACCAGCAATGATTATTCTCATTCTAATCCCATCAAAAAATGGGGAAAAGAAATGAACAGATACTTTGATAAAAAAGAAATACAAATGGTTAAAAGGCACATGAAAATATGCTCCTCATAATTAATCATCAGGGAGATGCAAATCAAAACAACGATGAGATACCACTTCACACCACAGAGATTGGCGCACATCACTTTTCCCAACTTTAAATTGTATTACAAAGTAATAGTCATTAAAACAGCATGGTAATGGAATAAATACTCAGATAAATTGCATATATTGGAGTATTCAGAGAATGTTTCCAAGATATACAATTAATATTTGATAAAGTGGCAAAAATGCCAAAAAAAAGCAAGCAAAGCCCTTCCAATAAGTGGTATTGGAACAATTGGTAAACCACATGCAAAAAGGTGAACCCTATATAAAACCTCATTTTATCACCATACAAAGGTCAAATCAAAATGAAATGCAGATATTGACATCAAACCCAAAATCATACCGTATATAGAAGAAAACTTAGGTAAAATACTCCATGACATGAGACTAAAGACATCTTCAAAGACATGACACCATTATCTAAACAAGTGGGAGCAAGGATAAACAAGTGAAACTACATTAAATTGAGAGTATTTGCACCTCAAAAGAAACAATGACTAAAACACAAATGCTCCCCATGGAAGAAACTATTGAACTAGGGTAAGTGCATGACCACAAACTGTAGCAACTCTAATGAATCTACCCTTCAGAAGTGGAATTAGCTTACCTCCCTTGATACTTTCTGCATACTCTGCTCTTCTGGGCAGTGTGAGACCTGACACAGTGGGGACCTGGCCAGTGGATCGGGAAGGCATTGCAGTGCCTGTGGCTGGTGAGGATCAGGCTGCACCTTTCAGGGGAAGGGTCAGCTTAACTCCATTGATGTGCATTCCACAGGCTCTGCTCTTTGGGGTGGTGGATATGGATCTTGGTACCACAGGGCAGGCAGGTCTTATACTATTTTAACATATTAAGTAATCATTAGATTCAGTCTAATTGGAAGAGGATATAAGGAACTCCTATAAACCAATTCTCAGGCTCATCTATAACTCTTGTGAATACTAGCTTTAAAGAGTTAAACTTTAAAATAACAGACTTAGCTTTCCAACATTTATAAGTGTGACTCATGCACGATTTGTGGAACTTACAAAATCATGGCTCTAAGCCTCAAATCCCTCAGGTGAGTTGAGAGTAGCTACTTTCTCATTAACTTTAAGGTTTAAAACTTCATTATATGTAGAATATACAGCCTGCTATCTGGTGGAATGAACCTAATCAATCAGTCATAGGCTTGTCCCAGAGGGATTTAAGAGACTAGAGAAATATGTGCACTCTACTCAAATGAAGTTGTTTAAGGAGTTACACATAGTTACTAGCTTTCCAAAACTAAAATTCTCTAACATTGCCACTTAGTATTTGAGTGACTATGAAAATAATTGTCTATTTTAATTTATTCAACTGCAAATGGAACATAAGAATTAGCCAGGCGGTGGCGCTGGAGGTAAGGTGCCTGCACTAACCTAGGACGGACTGCGGTTTGATCCCCCAGTTCCCCATATGATCTCCCGTGCCTGCCAAGAGCCACTTCTGAGCGAATAGCCAGGAGTAACCCCTGAGCGTCACCAGGTGTGGCCCAAAAACCAAATAAATAAATAAATAAATAAATAATTAAAAAATAAATAATTAATATTAGAGGATCACAATAGACAATAAAAGTGCTATTATCTTATGATCTAGAGAAAGCCCTTAATTAATTTTCGCTACATTGATTACAAAGTTTCTCTACCCCAAATTTATCAAGAAAACTGTGAGCCAGGGAGGTATGTTACACAAATATTAAAACACATGCCTTATGAAACAGACCCTTTGTAGAATCCTCAACTCTTCATTGTCCACTGAGCCACTTAGTTGTCATCCAGTGAAGACCTCTCATATTGATAGGCCATAAGTGAATCTTAAGTAAGCCTCCAAATTCCTGAGCACTTCCAGGAGTACTTCACCCTCTAACCAGGAATTTTTGAAGACCAAAATTTATTTAGTGGTAAATTTAAAACAACTCTAAAATTCAGTACAAGACTATATGTTACATGTATTTTTCTTGCAAAATATGAATATACTTGATAGTATAATTTTTTAACTAAAGGGACTAAATTCTACTCTTTTGATGAATATCATATGTGATACACCTATTAACTTTAATATAAATTTTAGAATCCATAGACAAGCTTACCTTGATAACTTAAAAATAATATCAGTGATAAATCAAAGGGCATGCATTTTAACTATTTTTTCAGAATTACTAATATATGTATATCAATAGAATCTGAAGTATAGCAAAATGCTATGTATTTAGGAAAATCCACTTGTCACCATATTCTTGTGATTCTGTCAGCGGATCCACAATGTTCTTTATTAAAACTCTTTAGGAGAATATTTATTTATGTATTTGTCATTATTGTTGATCAAATATAAGGGCAAATGCATCCGCATTTTGCAGTTTGCTTTACAATTCATGAGATCAACCTCAATTTTTTTTCTAAAATATTTTGTACTAATGAATTGTTTTGTGTGCTAATTTCTTAATGTACTATGGGGGGCCCGGGAGATGGCATGGAGGTAAGACGTTTGCCTTTCATGCAAAAGGTCATCGGTTCGAATCCTGGTGCCCCATATGGTCCCCCGTGCTTGGCAGGAGCAATTTCTGAGCTTGGAGCCAGGAGTAACCCCTGAGCACTCCCGGGTGTGACCCAAAAACCAAAAAAAAAAAAAAATACTATGATATATAATAAAAACATATTTTAAATTAAAAATTAACAAAATACTCTAAGACAAAGAGACTGAAAATCAATGAAAGACAAAACTTAAGGGAAACACACACACACAAACTATATGGATAAGTTACAAAAAAAATAATATAAAATCCTTTAGTGTCCCTAGGAATACAACTGCACTGCTAATACTGCCAAGATGTAGATACAATGTCTATACCCCTTGAAACTGGGCTCTCTTTGATGACTAGAATGTGACAGAAGGGATACTAGGCTAAGTCTCAATAGGTTGAGCTCTTTTTTCTTTTGCCCTTGAAAGCTTGTGTTCCCCATCCATGCTGAGAGAAAGCAAAATCTAGCCCCTTTAAAGATAAAACACTTATTTCAGAGGAGATTCTGCTCTCTTCTCTGAACCAGCAGGCTCTATTCCCGGCCAACTTTCCATGTAAAGTTGTCACAGGAATAAGCCATGCACAGCGAAGACGAAAGTCACATAACCAACCCATAGCAAATGTTAGAAGTAATGCATTATACATTTTTAAAAGCTTTATTATGCATATTATCTGCAATAAATAAATTGCATCAAATAGTTTCAAATAATTTAGCATTATGCTCTGTTTTGTTGTCACTTTATCATGTTAACAAATTGACCTATACTATTTAGTGTAATTTTTTTCAAAAGATTTTTCTGTGATGTAAGTATATTTATTTATGACACTCAAGCAACAGGTTATGAGGAAAACATTTTCAAACTTTGGACCCTTAATTACTACATAAAATATATAATTTCCTGTTTCTGCTTATAGGTCAAGATAGTAATAAAAATATGAATCACATTTGAATGCAACAATACTCTGTCTCATTACAAAAGATACATTTCAAAGACCAATGGAATATATCTCCAGAAGCATTAACTACCCTGAAGGGCAGATTACTGTCATTCTGATGTTGGCTTTATCCTACACAGCAGACACTAGGCTCTCTCTGACTCAAGGAGTCTTGCAAAATCAGTTTACATATGAAACTAGTGATTGGTACATGAAAATTATAATGTGGCAGGAAAAGAGATGGTGACTGTTCAGGAGTGATTAATTTATACATATCAGATTCCTGGTTTTAATTTTATATTTCTCTTCACAAAAGTAAAAATTGAGGATGGAAGGTTAAGTAGTTCTGAGAAATAGAACAGAAGGAAGTGAGAAGACAGTTCATGCTGATCAAAAGTATGTAAGATCAGGAATCTGATTATGGACATTTATTTCACAAGTTAATAGTGATCATTCCATGGAGAATATATCTAAGTCTTACTTTAGGCCATGTATGTTTCAATGGAATAACCATAACTTTCATGATGGTTCTTCTACCATGTTTTCTTACATTGGACATAAATTATTTTGGTGTTATAGTCTCTATTAATTTGATTATAACTATAAGCACTACTATCCCCCATAAAATGCAGATAAGGGTACTTCAAATTAGCATAAAATTCCAGTAGGCTTCAAAATTGCGTTCGAGAGGATTTAACTTCCTGATAGATGGAAGAATAAGGTATGTTTACAAACTTACTTATCCCCTTTTTAGTAAGAATCAAAGTTTAAAAAAAAAATTACCTCCTCAGCAAAGAGGTAGTGAATGTGGCAAATATGTTTACAAAAAGATGATGATGAATAATATATATCAGGGATAGGCATACACAGTTCTTTTATTTATTTACTTTTTTTTTACACCCAGTTCTTAATGATTACTCCTATGGCTGTGCTTGGGATTCATTCTTTTTTTTTTGTATTTGGTTTTCGGTTTTTGGTTTTTTTTTGGGCCACACCTGTTTGATGCTCAGGGATTATTCCTGGCCAAACGCTCAGAAATTGCCCCTGGTATGGGGGGATCATATGGGACGCTGGGGGATCAAACCATGGTCCTTCCTTGGCTAGCACTTGCAAGGCAGACACCTTACCTCTAGCACCACCTCTCTGGCTTCAGGATTCATTCTTAATGGTGCTAACTAAGGGTTAAATGAGACCATCAGCATGCAGAGCATATGATTTAGAACTTTGAACTATTTTGCTAGCTTCTAGAAAATGAAATAACTAAATGGAAAAGATCTAAGCACATATTTGAAAGCTGAAAAATAATTTTGGTTTGATTATTTTCATATTTAAGTTGAAAATCTAAACTGTATGCATTTATTTTATACATATTAATATGAAGAGCAAATTTATTAAAGGGAATGGATATATTACCTCTTATCACTAATCTTAAAATATTTTTCTTTGTTAGTATCTACATATATATTCGTCCCACACAAACATCCTAAATTGCCAGCATCTAAATCTCATCACTCTATCATAATAAAGGAAATACATGACTTTTACTGTGGTAGATTATTAAAAAAATAATTATCTAGTACTTAAAAATATGTCAGCCATTTATATTAGTATTTCTAAAAATGATTATGTGAATACTTTATAGATTGTTACATGTAATAATCTAATGTCAATAATAATAAATAAAAAATAATAAAAATCATAATTTTTTGGAAAGTTGCATTACTAAAAATAGTTCTCAGAATATGTTTATGTCAATTGCCTGTTTTGAATATTATTACTCAATGAAAGCAGTCTATTCAATTTTACCTATTTATCTATTAAGTAAATAAAAGATTTTTACATATTTGGGGTTGAAATTTTACTTTCCCTACAGTATCTAATTCCATTCAAATTGGATTTAAAATCTAGAAAATATTAATAAATATTTTAATGCTAATATTTTAATGCTTTATGGCATGTCATAAAGCATTAAAATTAAGCAATAACTAAGAGTATCTAATATGTAGAAATAAATTATTTTAATATTTGGAAATGTCTTAAGAATAAGATAAAGACTAATCTGACATAATGTATTTTAGATATTTAAACATTATTTTGTATACAAATGCCTAAAAACTTGTTAAAGATCACATCATATTTAAAATAGAACTAGAAATACTGAGAAATTCACTTTTTACATAAATAGTAATTTAATTTTACTGAACTAGTCAAATTAATTTTTACATTAAGCAAAATCATAATTCGATTTTTTTCTTTAATGTAATTCATCTGAGAATTTATCTACTCGAATGATAAGGCCATTTTCAAATAACATTTTCAGACTCTGGTTAGATTAGGTTTGTCTATTGACATATTTCTTTTTTTTTATAAAAAAATGATCTGGATAGCAAGTTACCTATGTTCATGAACTTTGCTGCAATAAAATTCCATTAGTTACTGTACTTAATTTTTTCTTCATTAATGAGAAAGATTTTAGGAAAATATTGAATTTAGGACTAGTGAGAGATGAGATTCTAAAAGCTTTTCATAGAAACTGAAAAAAAAAACATTCCAGGAAAAAGTTTTTAAAACAGTATGCATGCTGATTACTTTTTCTAGTCAATAAGTCCATCAATTGGAACTAAAACTGGTAAATCACAATTTGCCTGAAAGAGTTGAGGGAGGAGATTGGAAGAGCTCGGATGACACATAAAAGGAACAGGGAGGAAATGATCTCAGATGACGGGCACACAGAACTCAATGAGCAGTTAAAGTGGGGGAAATCAATGCAACAACACTGGATCAGTTTGCTTCATTGATTTTTGCTGCTCATTGAAATGTTTTCCTTTGTTTACTTGCTATTTCTTCAAGAGTATCACTGTTGAACAGTCTGCCATGAGCAGAGGTGATTGGAGAAGCAAATTTTGAGACCCTCCCACCCTATTGTACAGATTCCTGCTGCTAGCTTCCAGAGTCACCCCTAAGACTCCACTATAAGCAGTAAGTGAGGCCTGGCTTACTTACTTCACACAAGTCTCTGCGGTAGTCAGAATAATGACCCTCTGCAAAGATGTTGTGTTTCAATCCCTGGGCCCTAAAGAAATGCATTTTAGTTGACAAAAAGGACATATTACTAGATGGGGTTTTAAGATCGCTAATAAGCTGCTTTTCAAATAAGTGGATTATTAAGGATCAGGATACAAATCGAGAAATCAGGCAGGCTCTGAAAACAAGAAGACTGAAGGAAAAACATTGCCTGCAATCGTATCCGGAAAGATAGTTCTACTGAGGCTGATGTTAGCTAACCCCAGCCCATGCCCCTAGAATCGTATCAAGCTCTGACATACAAAACTATAAGATAACACATTTTTTGCCTTCTGATACTAACTTTCCAGTATTTTTTGTAATACACTTACATTTTAGCAATTGTAACTGTAATAAGTACCTCATAGGCACTCACTTTCACCATTTTTATAGTCAAAATGGGACAGAATAAAAATATTGTTTTTGTTTTTATTTGTTTGTTTTTTGCTTGTTTTATTGAATTAAAGACAATGAAGCAGAAAGCTCAATATCCAAAGCTTTTCTCAAGTTATCTTTACCTAATAATTGAATGTCTATGTGCTCAAAATTTTTGTTTTGCATTTTTAGAAACATTACTCGTTTTTTGGAAAAATTATTCTTTATCCCAGTGTATTGTTTGATTTTACTCCTATTTGATCAATTAATTATTTCTTTTTAGTTCAGGAAAAGTACTAAGAGCTTAGATTTCCCAGTAATAAAATCTTTCTTTTCAGATGGTCTATAGCAGGGGTCCTCAAACTTTTTAAACAGGGGCCCAGTTCACTGTCCCTCAGATCGTTGGAGGCCGGACTATAGTAAAAACAAAAACTATGAACAAATTCCTATGAACACTGCATATATCTTATTTTGAAGTGAAAAACAAAATGGGGACAAATACAGTATGTGTCCCGCGGGCCATAGTTTGAGGACCACTGGCCTATAGTGACATATCCAGGATAATTATCATGGATTTTTTAGCTTTAGGTACTGAAATTCTTAAGAATTAAGACTTTGGCATCAGTTTTAAGACACTGAGACAATTCAGAGTATCTTTTTATTTATAATTTTGTCAAATTTATGATATTTTTGAGATGTCCTGATTTTATATATTGCCACTGTTTCATGTTTTACTTACTATGAGTCCCATTTAATGATTAACAAGAATAAAAATTTATTTTTGGTAGCATGAAAAATTTAATAACTTAGTGAGATCAGCCTTCCCTGTGCCCAGTTTAAACTCTTCCATAAACTTCAGTAAAAATTTGATCTTAGTTTTCCCAAAAAAATCTTTGGGATCTTAAAGATGAGCCTATTATAATCCTTATGCCCTTCATATTCCTGTTTACTTCTGTAAATACAATGTAATTTCCAGTTCTAAAATATATCCTATTCTCAACATCTTCATGATCTAATATGTTGCTGCTTTTGTTATGTTTTAGATAC
>PVKC010046568.1:0-11210 GCA_004027635.1 Crocidura indochinensis
AATATAAAGCAGAATTCCCAATAGACTGGACTCAGTTCCAACTATTCTTGGAGGTGTCTGGTCTAAGTACCCAATCTTCACCAACTCCTTGCTACCATCCTCCTAACAAAGCTGTTCTCAGTGCTGCCCAACTCAGCTGGCCTGCAACAAATTATTTCATTTGTCTGAGAGTCTAGTCTCTTTATCCAGGTACCACAATGTCATTAGTACTATAACTTTATAGAATAAAATTAACTTCAGTAAATAAAAATAATCAAACAACATATTACTAGTAAGGAAATTGAAATACTGATCAAAAATCTACCCCAAATTGAAAACTCAGCCTAGAAGGATTTACTAATAAGTTTCACCAAATATGCAAAGACGATCTACTTCTAATTCTTTAAATGGTCTTCAGAAAAGTCTAATAAGTATCTTCTCAGTTTCTACAAATTAATGATTACCTTGATACAAAAAGAACATACATCCATCACCAAAATCAACTATAGATCAATTTCAATAAAGACTGTACACAAAAGGTTTCTCAAAAAGTACTATCAAATCAAATTCAACAATAAATTAAGGGCAATACAAGAAAATAATATATTTTCCAGCGATATAGAACTGTTTAACATATGAAAGTCAATCAATGTAATACAATGTATCAATACAGGAAAATAAAAATAGGTGAACGTATCAATAGATGCATAGAAAGTATTTTACAACACAAATCTATTACAAATCTCAATAAACATCAATAGAAGGAACTTTATACAATATAGTTAATGCTATTTACAACAAACACACAGCTAACATCATATTCAACAATGGAAAATTGAAAATTTTCTCCTAAGATCAGTCGCAGGCAAAACTGTTCACTCTGATCACTTTTATACAACAGTCTTAGAAGTCCTTGACATAGAATTAGGTCAAGAAATTAGGAAAATAAGAAACCAAATCATCATTATTTGCAGATGGCATGATGCTAGTCTTAGAAAAATTACAAAGACACCACATAAAACTGCCCTAGAAACAATAAACTTTTAGTGTAAAGCAGCAGTCTACAAAATCAACACACAGAAATCCATGGCATTTCTATATGCAAACAATGAAAGAGTGAACAAGAAATTAAAAATAAACAATTCGATTCGGAAATATGCAGGTGTCTGGGAATCATAATGAATTTCTTCCTTAAGCTTAAGACCATATTCAGTATTCATTTATGTGACTTTTCCCAGAATATTATCAGATTATTTGTAAATGTTTTCTATTTAAATGTGAGAACTCCACAGAAATACAGTCTCATTTATTATTTCTCATAGAGTAGATCCTTAAATATTTAACAACTTTAGCTTGCAGACTCATTTATAAAACTAATACCATACATCCAAAAATATATTTGCAAACACCAAAAGTGATAACTAAAAACATGTACTATTCCAACGTCTGAAAATAAAGATATGAAAGCATCACATCACATATATTTTCAAAGAGGAAAACAAAAGGACACTAATATCCCAGCTACAGTTCAGGCATATCTTATTCGTATTAAATCCCTTGTTTCATACTTATGTGGGACCAAAAAAAGGAATTTAGGAAGAAATTGGATTCTCTAAGTTTTTTGAGTGGCTACTATAAAATATAAAAATGCAGAGTTACGTACTCTGAATAAATATGATAAACTGGGAATAGAAAAATAATGCAGCATGGGTTTTGCTTATATCCAACCATCAATTGGCAGACTGCAGTTCAAACATACATATCAGGGGCCAGAGTGATAGTACAGTAGTAGGGCATTTCCCTGCACATGGCTGACCCAGGACTGACCTGGGTTCAATTCCCAGCATTCTCTATGCTCCCCCCCCCGAGTTTACCTGGAGCTATTTCTGAGCACAGAGCCAGGAGTAACCCTGAGCACTGCCGGGCGTGTCCCCCAAACAAAAAAAATACATATCAGAAAATATCCAAATTTTTTAATACAGCACTAAATCATGATGAGCAGTAGATTTATACTGGTAGTCATACCCATATTAACAAGGAAGATGTTTAGTGTTAATGAGGGCTACAATATCCAGCTAAGAAACAGAGAAAAATAAGCCTTCTCAAACACTCTCATATGTGGACTATAAGGAAACATATTAAGGAAATAGCAAGTGATCAAAGGTAATTAAATATGAGAAATGGTCTACAGAACTGGGCTTGAGCTTAGCATAGCCAGGAAAGAAAGAATGTAGGGAGAGTCCATGTGTTACTGGTGGCTCGAAGCAAGAACTTCTGTGGGAAGTGATGTTGATATGTTGATGATATCATCAACAATGCTGGAAATTATGGTGCTTCAAATTAAATTTAAAGGAAAAAAATAAAACTAAGCTTTTTCTGATAAAGTGGCACAATGAGGTGCAAATCCAATAGACCTATCTAAATTTCACCCTCCCCATATTTTATGCAGTGAATAAACACAGCCAGTTAACACAGAGTACTTTGCATTCATTAAAGATGATTATATCAATCTAACATTAAGAAAGGAAAAGCCAGCACATACAAAATATATTTCCCTATTCTTAGTTGATAAGTAGTTTCAATTTAAGCGATCACTTGCAAATGTCATGCAGCTAAGTATTGAGAGAAAAAAGTTCACTAATTGTCAGTAAGTGTGAACAACTTATGATCCAATTAGCTTCATACAAGGAGAATGAGAAGCATGGGACCTATTAAAAATTAAGAGCTCAAAGATAGCCACTCTTAAGGAAATCCCAAAAGGACTAAGAATGTTGTTAAGTTCATGAAGCATCTCAGCATTCTCATTTTATATCATTTACTATCTTCAAGTGGCTGACTTAAAGTCACAAGGAAAGCAAAGAATTTCTTACCTAATGTTCCAAGAGTGAGAGTGAAGACTGGGAATTGAAGAAAAGTTAAAGCTATTAAATCATCCCATTTTCTGAAACACCTGTTCATCTTTTTACTAGTGCAATATGCTATGAATACATACATTATGATACAATGATGTCCCACCTTACATATTCGAGAAAACCTGCTAGATAAAAGATGTATAAATATGCCAAACTTTCTTCTCAATTATCTTTCCACTAAAAATGAAAAGCAAAATAAATGCCTTGAAATAGAGAGCAGGAGGAGTAGAGTCAGTATAAGACTTCAAGGAGAGAATAGAAATATCTGCAGATGAGATTACTCAGTGGGCCATCTAGATAGTGAATCTTGTAAAACGGAGAGGACATGGACATTCAGAGCAAGACCAGATGTAAACCCAAAAGTCTTTCCTCCAGCAAACTGCTCCAACATTGAGAACAGACTTCCATGACCCAATACTGCAAGGGTAGACAGACATTGGTAATAGCAGATGCCAGAAAAACAAACAAACTACAAAGAATTAAAACTGAAAGAGGAAATAACCTACCTAAACAGTTAGCAGTGCCTGATGATGCCAGATGAATCCTTTGGATCTTTATTTCTTGTCCAGGATAAGTACTATCAAATCATCCTGTAACCTTCAGCTGTAGGTAACTTGAGTTCAAGTCTGAGGAATGGGCATTGAAGAGTTTAATGTGAAGTGAAGAAGCTTAAGATAGGACTCTTAAAGGACTCCTCATCACATATTGTATCAGGTAATGCAGAACAACTGTTCTGTTTATGTCTTAACATGAAGTTATAGGCCGTTACTGAGATTGTGTTGATTTATATTGCTTGCTTACTGCTTTGAGTCCGAAGTCCCAGCACCTGAGGTGAACATAATTTGTAAAGAGAAGAAATTTCTTTATTGAATATGCATAAGAATCCCTAGCACTATATCTGTTTGTGCCTGATCAAAGTCACAACACTGCAAGGACCTTTGAGACTCTGCAGGGATAAATACACATGCTTTGCATGTGGTCAACTCCATTTTGACCCACCTCAGCACAATTGATTGCCCAAGTATCACTCAATGAAGCACTGGAGGTTCAAGACGACTACTAGGCATTGCACATTGGAGATCTTCAGGGAACTAGTTGTGTAAATCTAATAGTCTCCAGTACTAAAGAACCTGAGCATAACCACATTCTTTGTCCCTCACACTGAACCACAGCTTTGGAGTGCCTCCCAGACCAGATCTTCTGAGTATCTCTTAGAGCACACCCACCCATAGAAAATGGAATCTTCTTGACCATTCTCTTTTCCTGTATATACCACTTTTTAAAATTTGGGCAAAAAAGATACTGGATTATGTGAATGGTGGCATACCTGACAACCTGAATCTGCTGGGAAGGTATGAATTGTTGACACTACCTACACGGAGTGGTTACAAAACTGCACTTAGTTTATGTTTTAGCAACCACATAGAAGGATTGAATTTGTGGTATCCTCCAAAAGTCGGCTGTCCACACATCAATATCTTTTCTATCTTGATTTGTTAATGAACATCCTATAAAACTTCAGAAATATAAGTATCATATGATAACAGATAACACAGTGATATGGTATTAAATAAGATAAATTGTTAATACTTCATGATGAAAATATAACTCAATTTTGAGAAGTCCAAAATTGCCTTGAGGAAGAAGCAAATAGAGTTTTGCTTAGTCACTTCCTATTCCTCTCATAAAGACTACAGTTTATATATCATTTTAACAGGCATATCATTCTCAAAAGAAGATTTTTATGAAGTAATAAAAAACTGAGTCAAAACTGGCAGTGCTCAGGGGTTTCTCCTGGCTCTGTGTTCAAAAATCACTCATGGCAGGCTCCAGGGACCATTTGGTACAGCTGGGCCAGCCTCAGACAAGGCAAATGGCCTACCTGCAGTGTTATTGCTAGGCTCCAAAAGAGAAAATTTTTGTGTTTTGATAGATATATCATAATACTCAACATTCTGCCTAAACAACAAAAAGATTCATTTGAACTCTGATGACACTCTAGATGTGAAGTGATGCTATGAGTTAACAACCCATCCTAAGACATGTGTTTGCATATTTTCAGTCCATGTCAGTCTCAGTTAAAGTTATTGGTGACCTCAGAAAAGGGTGGAAATACAGATGTGTCATGGAACTACCAAAAGGTTTCTAACAGCCAAAGATGAGTGGACTTATTTGTCCAAATTTTATCCCACATTAGGAAAAGAAATCCTGGAGTCTGAAAATATGATATAAAGTCTACAAAATGTGACAAAAGAACATAGGTGTCAATTCAATACAAAACAGTAATTATGCAAATGCTAAAAAATGATGGAGCAAGAGCATGTGCCACAAAGGATGAACCTGGAGAAAAGTTCTTACATAGTGGAATCATGTAGGATGCAGGGTAGGCATAGGAATGTGGGTGGAATAGTCATCACAGCACCACAGAAGTGGCTCAGGTACTCCTCAGCACTGCAAGGAAATAACAGCATTACACCTATAGCTCTGTCATCCAACCACTTACTTTAGAAGCTGAGGATCAGCACAAAGGCCTGGCCTCATGGTCCTTACATGGGAGAAGATCCAGTTTATTATTTTATGTTTACAAAATGATAAAACATTAAGTGACGTGAAATTTGTAAGAGGAAAAAGAATCTACTAAAAAACAAACAAACAAAAGAAAAGGCTTTAAATACTATAGCTGGGGAGGTATAGTGGTTGTATAGTGGGTAGGGTACTTGTTTTGCAGGAAGTAGACTCAGGTTTGATCCCAGGTATCACAAATGGTCCTCTGAGTGAACCTATAAGGCGTTATTTCTGAGCATAGCACCAGAATTGTACCCCAATCAGCACTAGGTGTGACCCCAAAACAAAGTACTATAGCTGAGCTAAAGACTACAATGGAGAGGGGCTAAGAACATACAAAAAGTCAATAGGTCAGTGAATCAGAAAATATGATAGTGGAATATACACAAACAGAAGATAAAGTATTTAAAGAGACTTTTAAGATGGGAAAATAATTTAAAACTCTCTGGGTTTCTATCAAAAGAAAAATTATCCACATTATAGAAATTATAGTTGAGAGCATAGTAAAAGGCACATTTGAAAATAATAATTTAGAATTTTTCTAATTTGGTAAAGGAATTAAATATCAAAATACAGACCATTTGTATTTTAGATTAAACACATTCAAGAAGAAATATTGCAATGCAAGGTTTTAGTATTTAAAATTAAAGAATAGAGCAACATTTAGGGGAACCAAATTACATATAAAGGAACTCATATAAGATTATCCATATCTATATATAAACTATGTTTGGTTTCCTGGTTTCAAAATTTTATTTTTTTAATTTAAGCACAGTGGTTAAAAAATTGTTTATAATTGAGTTGCAATCATACAATGTAATCCATGCTCTCTCTCTCTTTGTCTCTCTCTCTCTCAAATTTCTTAAGAAAAGATAATTTCAATCAAAAATAATCTATCCATGAGATTATCATTTTGGATAGAATTAAGAATAAATTGTTATACAAAAATGATAGTAAATAATCTCCACCATGAAAATGGCATGAAAATATTAAACAATTCATTATAAATGTATTTGTTTTATTTATTTTTTGTTTGTTTTTCAGGGCCACACCCGGTGACGCTCAGGGCTTGTTCCTGGCTATGCTCTCAGAAGTCACTCCTGGTTTAGGGGACTATACAGGACGCTAGGGAATCAAACCGTGGTCCATTGTAGGTCACCACGTGCAAGGCCAGCACCCTACTGCTATGCCA
Source organism: Crocidura indochinensis (assembly GCA_004027635.1). Taxonomy (NCBI): domain Eukaryota; kingdom Metazoa; phylum Chordata; class Mammalia; order Eulipotyphla; family Soricidae; genus Crocidura; species Crocidura indochinensis. The sequence continues at coordinate 6,649 of PVKC010046568.1, forward strand.
CCGCTCAGATCCATTATAAATTTAAAAATCATTCTTTTAACTTGAAAGATGTAGGATTTATTAATATGTAAGGATAAATAATCACACATTGTATAATACACCATATCAATTAAATGAAAATAAAATTTTATAATATCAATAGATGCTGAAAAATATTTGACAAAATACAAAATCATTTTTGTTTGCTTTGTTTGGGGGGCTCTTTCACGTGATGCTCAGTTGTTACTCTTAGCTTCCTATACAGTTATTACTTACAGTGATTTTGAAGGACCATATTTAGTGCCTGGGAATTGAACCCAGGTCAGGCACATGGAACCTAGGCACCCTACACACTGTACCAAGTCTCCAGCCCTGACTCAACAATACTTCATTAAAAAAATTAAAGAAAATGGTAATAGAATAGAAACATCTCAATAGAATGCAAATGGTCCATCTGCTAATATACACATGTGTGGAAATTTTATAATAAAAATTAAATTTAAGTAACATACTACCAAATCCAAATCCAGGTCCTCACCTGCCTAAAAACCAATACTCAAGAGAAAATATTTGATGTGAGAAAAAGTATTTTATTTAGGGGCTACAACCTGATAATACAGTGGACTTATGTTCCTACAAAAATAAAATCTCTTAACTGCGTGGTCAAAATTGGCAAATTTTATAGATGTTTTTTCTTCAGGCAAATCAACTTTAGAGACACAGGTGATTGGGACCAAGAAGGCACAAGCCCAAGAATTAAACAACAAGACAGTATGTACAAAGTTTCAAATGAGAGTCAGAGAGAGAGAATGCTTTAACAACTGAAGAAGAAGCACGATTAAATAGAGGCTGGGACAAAGAAAACTTCCTCCGCTAGGTGAAATCAGTGGAATTAAAACAAAAATTTAAGAATCAGAGAAACAATGAGGAGGGCAAAGGTGGTCTTTGTGTGGAAGAGGCTTCTTAGAAAAACAACAGGAGAATCAATTTGTTTGGCATAAATAAGTCACAGCAAAAATTTCAGATACAGTGAAAATATGACTGTAGCCAATGTGAGAAAAAGTTATTAATTCAGATATCACATTAAATCCTAATTGAGAGCAATGTTGTAAATGATGCTTTCCTTTGTATATTTTCAGGTTGTCATTTAAGAGAATGATTCAGTTCTAAAATCAGTAGCTTTCATGAACCAAAGCACCATAAATTAAGAATATCTTCAATATACTTGCAAGTGGGTCTATAATTAATTCCTGAATACTAATAGGATCTTTTGTTTATGGTAACTTATTACATGAAGCAGAGCTAGTGTGAATTTTAAGTTTTTCATTAACTTACCTCATTCTGCTTATTAATACCCATTTATATCAATCCTTAGCATGTGCTATATATAACAATTAAGCATTATTTAAAATTCCAACCTAAGTGTATTGGTCTTTACCAAGATTTCTGGACTAAAGCTATTTAACTCCATCTCATCATATAAAAGAGTTATTTGGGCTGGATAAATAAAGGAGGGAAATAAACCATGTGCTTTGCATGAGGATGACCCTATTTCAAATCCACAAGATCACGTAGAGTTTCACAAATCCCCCCAAATCCAATAAAGAATTTATAATAGATACTTAATAGATTCTTATACAGAATCATTAAAAATGACAATCGAATAACATAAGTAATAACTTATCCAAAGGCATAATGAAAAACAAATTAAAAAACATCTAGGGGCCCGGGAGATAGCATGGAGGTAAGGCTTTTGCCTTTCATGCAAAAGGTCATCGTTTTGAATCCCGGTGCCCCATATGGTCCCCCGTGCCTGCCAGGAGCAATTTCTGAGCATGGAGCCAGGAGTAACCCCTGAGCACTGCCAGGTGTGACCCAAAAACAACAACAACAACAAAAAAAAACCAAAAAACCCCATCTACTCTAGTTCATCCTGGTAAAAAGATCAAATTCTCTTTTTCATTTTCTATGCTTAAAATTGACTTTAAGGCTTGTCTTTTTTTTTTTTTTTTCAGAATTGCAGCACTCTAGAAAATGTAATTTGAAAACCACGGATTCCCAAGGGCATTTCTCTTCTAAATTTCCTCTTCTAAGAAAATTCCCTCAAACTATTAAGTCAATGCATAAAACTATATGGTAGATACGCAGCTTATATTTAGATAGCAATTTTTTTTTACTAAAAGCTAACTGATAAAACCATAAAAATTAGCAAAGTAAATTATTACTTGAATGAATTGTCAGGCGTCTCTAGAATTGCTTAATAAGAGGAGTGCAGGAAAAATAGATCATCTGTAAGAGGATTCGTGTTCTCTTTTGTTTTTTGTAGTCCTGGAAGATTAGAGGAAACCTTCTTTTACCTCACATTTCTTCTTAACCAAAGTGCCTTGATTGAATTTATCTGCCCAGACATTCCCCATTTATCTCTTTAGTCCACAAATATTATTTTCTTAGGTCAAATGTTTTTTAGGAATTACTTATTTTCTGACAATAATTAAGTTTGATTAACATAGATTTCCCTGGTAATGTGAAAATAGATATCACTGATAAGTAAATTATTTACGAATTTTACTAATATGCTTATAGATTATAGATCAAATACAATATTGTCATTATGAGAATTTGGGAAACTTTTATTGGCCAATGGAAGAGATGTTTACAGAGAAGTGGATAAACCAATGTACTTCATGACCACAACACACTGCTGTGCACAACACTTTTCTTGTGCATTGAATAATCTATTTAAGAACCAAAATGTAACTTCTGCCAAAATTTGTGAGGCATAATTTTTTTCGTTTTGGGTTCACACACGGCAGTGCTCTGGGGTTACTCCTGGCTCCATGCTCAGAAATTGCTCCTGGCAGACACGGGGGACCATATGGGGCACCGGGATTCAAACCGATGACCTTTTGCATGAAAGGCAAACACCTTACCTCCATGCTATCTCCCGGGCCCCGTGAGGCATCTTTTTGTCTTGGTTTATAACATTGTCTACATAAATTTTTAAAGCATTTTTTTCATGGAGGCATGGCAACTTCAATACTGTCCTTTGGAATAAATATATTTATAAACTATTTCAATTACTAGTTCATGAATCTATTTTTCCTTCATAATGTAATTTTTTATGAAATAGACCTAATGCCGGTACATGATGATGAACTTATTTTAATAAGAAATTTTATAATACCAGTGTACAGAATTTTTTGGTTTTATTTTGAATCACACCTGGCAGTATTCATAACTTACTCATGAATATGCTCAGAGATCATTCTTGTGGTGCTCAGGATATCATATATAATGCTAGGTATACAATTGTTGCATTAAAAGCAAACATCTTCATTTATAAGGTTCTCTCTAGTCTCACAGTAATTTTGAAACATATATATATACATATATTGCTCCTGGGAATATATCTGAGGGGCCAAACTAAGATAGTGCGGAAAAGGCATATGTACACCTATATTCATTGCAACACTAGTCACAATAGCCTGAATCTGGATACAATCCAAGTGCCCTAAAAGAGATGAGTGTATAAAGAAACTAGGGTATATATATATATATACAGAATGACACACTGTGAAAAGTGAAGTCATAAAATTTGTTTATACATGGATAGACATTGAGAGTATCACGTTGAGTGAAATGAATTAGATGGAGAATGGACATAGAATGATCACACTCATTGGCAATATATTTAAAAAATAATAGGATAATAATACCCTCAAATTGCTAAAATGTAGAAGAAAGTATAGCAAGAAAAAGAAGAAACTAAAAATTTGGCTGGTGAATGGCGGTAAAGTGATATACTAGATACCCTTTCAGTAACAGTATTGCAAATCATTACTCCTAAGAAGAAAAAAATGAAGAAAGAGAGAAGAGAGTAAGTATTAAATTGTCTGTTAAAAAGTTAGATTGAGAGGGGTTATAGGAGAGAAATTTGGGGCAGGAAACGAACACTAGTGAATGAATGGGTATTGGAACATTGTTTAAATAAAACTCAATCATCAACAAATTTTAACTCTACTTCATAGAAATTTAATAAAAATTTAAAATTATACTTATTTTCTATATAAATGATCTATGTATTTTGTGAAGATTATAGAAAGGATCCTTGAATAGAAAAAAGAAATTATTTTGAAGCTTCAATTTGGATACGAATAAGCAACACATAAATACCTGAGAAAGCTATAGCTACTACAATTCTACTTTCTCCCTGATTAGAAATTTCAGTGGATTTAATTTCAATGTTTAAATAATCAAGCTCTGGAACATTTAAAATTTAATGTATACATTTTATCTACCATGAATCTTTTGGGAACGATTATATCATTATTTATTATACTAATGCAGCAAGATTGTTAGTTTATTTTAAATATTTTAAGCTTTCCACAGATGTCATCTTTAATAGAAAATTTACTTATCAAATCATAACCTCAGCTACTGAGGTACTTCAGAAAAATCACAATAAAATAAAGATAACAGATTGGCAATACTGATACCAATGGCAGATAATTAAAACAATCACAGGGCTTGAGCGGTGGCGCAAGTGGTAAGGCATCTGTATTGCCCGGGCTAGCCTAGGACAG
>PVKC010046569.1:0-11210 GCA_004027635.1 Crocidura indochinensis
GTATGTGAGGTAATAAATGAATCACCTACACCCATTCTATTGAGTATTCATTAATTTGGTGAGCACATTGTTACAGGAATTAGATATTGCTCTAGACACCAGAGACACAGTCTTAGAGAAGGAAAGCAGTGGGAGGGCAGGAAGAAGAGAGAGGGTGTGGGGAGAGATGGTGTGGAAGAGCATACAGGAGGGGAAGTTTGTAATTTTTTAATGAAGCAAGATAGACTTTATTGAATGAAACTTGCTCCGAAAGATGTGAGGTTAGAGAGAAATAAGGGAAGTGTGTGTTTAAGAGAGAAAACCTGTTTGTACACAGTGGGAAAAGCCAGCAAAGAGATAGAGATACGCAAGTGACATATGTGGTCAAGGGAGATGCAGGCTTGAAGAATGGCAAACCAGAAATTTTGGCTGAAGTCACTTAAATAAGATAGTTAATTTTTACACATTTATCTTTGTAGCAGTCATGCAGTCTTATCACTCCCCTTCATATGTGACATAAGAAAGGTATGGAGATTTTACTTGAATTACCAAAAACGACTCATGTAGTTCATGACAAAGCCAGGATGTTAACCCCTATCTGTAAGGTACTGAAGCACATATTGTTTTCACTATAGCTACTCTATCTTTCATGGAACTTGCTTTGGTTTCTGTATTATGCAGAAAAAAAATCACAATAATATTTAGGATTGTACACTAATTATATTTGGACTGCTAGGAAATATTCAGATAATGAATCACCTTTGCAAGGGAGAAATAATTTAGTCCTCTTGAAAAATCTTGTTTATGAAATGAATATATTCTGATTCAGATTCACGGAATTTGGTATTTATTTCTTTAGTTCTAGTCATAGTAGGACTATAAAAAGTTATTAATATGTATCAGTGAATAGCTGGTAGGTTATAGAAGCAAGTTTTCATTATTTTACTTAGATACACTTATGATGTAAAGAAAGATAGTTGTCAAATCCCAGAAGACATTTAATGGATGTGTTCCAGATAGCATTTGATTGCTAAAGAAATGGTACTTGTTATATGGGATGAAATCATTAGCATAGAGATGCTTTTTATTAAATACAATAACGTAAATTCCTTTTGTTATAACCTTTGCATGCATTTACTGAGACTTGATTGACTTTTAACTGATGGGATTCCAAGATTTTTATTGATGTTTTATAACATTACTTCAAGAATTGCTCACCTGTGGGTCAGAGAAAAATTGAGTGCTAAAGAATGACCATGGCAGGTCAATCTGATTCCTCTTTTGATAGGATTAGAGAGCCAGTTGATAAAAGGCTTAGGAGAGATCATCTAACTTTTGGTTTTAAACAAAGCTTTTTATTCCACATTTTATAAAGTTTTAATTGAAACACTTGAAATTCAAGGTACTGATGCCAGAAGAATAGGGACATCCCTGCTAGTCCCTCGCTAAGCTGTTTAAAACTTTGAGAATAACAGTGTTTATTGCCATTTAATGAAATATAAAGGTAATGTGAATTTTACATCATTTGAAGAGTGAAATATTGTAAGTTACCTTTGCATAGTTCTCATACCTATGCCTAAAAATAGTCCCATTCTAATATATTACATTTGCATTTGCATTTCATACTTACTATGTAGCAATGTTTTTTTTATTATATGTGCATGAGTGAAAGAAAACTTGCAATGAACGAATAGAAGAATGTCAAAATACATTCTACCAAAACATTCTCAAGAATCTACTTATAGATTGGTTTTTAAAAACTATTTTAAGTACTATGGTTTACAATATTGTTAATGATCCGGTATCATGCATAAAAAATTTTAGCCCCACACCCACTAACAGTGTTTGCAAGGGCTGTGCTAGGGCTTCAGTTAGATGAATTTACCGTTGGTTAACTATATTAAAGCTTTTCAGTGAAATTGATTTATACCTTTATAAGATTCATTGTACCCACAACCTAAACTTCGTTGTCAGCCCATTATCAAAAAGACCGCTCACTACTTCCTCCATAATTTTCACTAAGTCTAGAAAGATTTCTTGTTTTACCAATTTATTTGAGTTAGATATTATTCACATTACACATATAAGAAACAAACTGATCATGATCTTTGTTGTCCAAAGGAGTTTAATTTCATCTTTGTAATTTTTTTTTTAAATTGAGCATCACTGTTTCCTTATCAAGTCCTCTTTTGAGCATTTAGATTGATTGCATGTTTTGGCTATTGTGAATAATGTTGCAAGAATATAGGATGCAGATTACCATTTGAATTAACATTTGATAACTTTTTATAAATGCCTAGGAATAGCACAAATATATAATGTAGTACTTCTTTTTATTTGATTTTCATGTGTAAGAAATTAAACCCATTTCATTATACATGGGAGGCATATGCACTAACACTGAGTCTCATCCATGGCTCATCCTTTTAAAGTATTTTAAAGAATATCCTTGTCGGGGCCCGGGAGATAGCATGGAGGTAAGGCGTTTGCCTTTCATGCAAAAGGTCATTGGTTCAAATCCCGGTGCCCCATATGGTCCCCCGTGCCTGCCAGGAGCAATTTCTGAGCATGGAACCAGGAGTAACCCCTGAGCACTGCCGGTGTGACCCCCCCCCCAAAAAAAAAGAATATCCTTGTCATTTTCCAGAAAGGCTGCAACAGTGTACATTCTCTCAATGTCCTATAGTTTCTTTATATTCTTATTAACAGTTGTTTGTAGTTTTTTTATATATACTACTTTCACAGCTGTGAGGTGACTAGCTAATTAATATTTTGTTATATATTTCCCTAATAAGTAATGCTGAACAATTTTTTCACATGTCTGTGAACCATCTGTGTCTTCCTTGAAAAATTGTCTATCTAGGTCATGTGTCCATGTTTTGATTGAGTGGCTTACTTTTTTTTTCCGTTGTTTTGTTTTATTCTTTTTTTTTTTGGTTTTTAATATAATTTTTATTTTTAAACATGTTGGGTTACATATCGTTGGCAATCATATTTTAGGTACAAATTAACATAAAATCAGGGGAACTCCCATCACCAAAAAGTCCTCAGTCCACCTCAGTTCCAATCCTAGTTCCCATATCCTCTCCCCTATTCACTAGTCAAATTTTATCATGACTTGAGGGCAAAGCATCATCCAGGAAATGTTCATAAAAGGTGATGCGTAGAGTTGATAATTTTAAGCAAAGTATCTTAATTTACTTACCTTTTTCTTGTAAAATTTTGTGAATATTCTTGGAGCCAGAGAGATAACATGGAGGTAAGGCATTTGTCTTGCATGCAGGACAGTGGTTCGAATCTCTGCATCCCATATGGTCCCCCGAGCCTGCCAGGAGTGATTTCTGTGTGTAGAGCCAGAAGTAACCCCTGAGCATTGCTGGGTGTGACCCAAAACACAAAAACAAACAAACAAAAATTGTGTGAATATTCCTATTACCTATAATGTTAACCTTTGTCAAATGTGTCACATAAATATATTTTCTCAATTTCCAGATTGCCTTTTTGTTTTGTGATAGTTTTTCTTTCTCCTTCTGACTTATTTTACTTAACATGGCATCTCAAGTTTCCTGGGTATTGTAGCAAAAGTCATCTTTTCATCTTTCATGTGAATTATATATACATATATATCAAATCTTGCTTTCAGATCTTACTTAGTATAAACAGCATTACAATGAATATAGGTAGCCACATACATTCAAATTAGTATATCTGCATTATTTGGATAGATACCATGTTGTAGAATCACTGGATAATAAAGTACTTCTAATTTTAAGTTTCTGATAAATCTCCATTCTATTTTCTCTAGAAATTGAACCCCACTAACATTTTTAAAATAAGAGTGGTTCTATGATAGATACTATACCCACCTTTAAAAAAATAGGATCCTATCTCTTTAAAGGGAGGAAGTAGAAAACAATTGAGTTTTTGACCCAAAATGTTAATTTTGTAGAAACTGATATTTTACTATTGTAAGAGCCACAGTCTTATAAATGAGTATATTTTAATTGTTTTTGTCAAAAGGATCTGTACAAATCGCAGAGGGCAATTGACTTTAAGTAGTTTATCTATTACTCCTCTATCTTAAGGTGCCTAAATAAAGAAATTATTTAAAAAGTAGATAAAGTTTCATGGTAAAGGTAAAAATTATAATGGTAATTATAAAAGATATTTAAATAATTTCCTCTAGTGGCTTATGTAATAAAATCAGGAGACTTCCTAGTCTTTAGTAGAATTACTTTCCTTTGGATTTGGGATCCACACCTGACTCTGTTCAAGGCTTACTTGAACAGATCCACACCTGACTCTGTTCAAGGCTTACTCTGTGCTTAGGCATTACTTCTGGTGTGGTTACGGAACTATGTGTGGTATCAGGATTGAACCCGGGATGTGTCAGTGCAAGGCAAGTGCCTACCCTCTGTACTACCTCTCCGGTCCCCTTGATGGAGTTTGGATTTTGGCTTTCTTTTTCTTCTTTAGGATTGAACCAGCTGCCTTTTGACCCTGCCAACAACAACGAGCCCCTGCAATTTGGTAGTGCCAGTGGCCCTTTGGTCACGGAAGGCCTCATTGAGAATGGAGGGGAATCAAGCAAGAAAAGGAAAAGAACCAATGCTCCTTCAGGTAAGCCAGGCACTTTCTTTAGTCAGTGCTTTGGAGTCAATATTTCCCCTGTGCTTAGTATATAGTAGGCACTGTACTAATATTTACAGGTGTAATAGGAGTCCTGGTATAATATTTCCTTGCCTTCAGGGAACTCATTGTGGTATAGATGGTAAGAATTAGGCACATTAAGCTCTGATATTGAATATTATGTAAGTGAAAATAAATAAATGGAAACAGTTATTTTAATCTTGGGTATTGATATACACTTCAAAGCATGACTAACATTTATAACGGATACTTGAATGAGTAGGGCTAAGGCAAAAATTAATGAATAAAAGACATTGGTGTAGGTAGAAGAAACTGCATAAATGAATAATTTTATTGTAAATATTTTGTATGTACATGTAGCACCCAACTTTCATGAGTCTCTCCATCCCACTCCTATGCAATACACACATTCCTGCATGTGATTTATGACTTTTATAACAGAAAGAACAAATTTTCTTCAATTCTTTGTAGCACTAGCAAATGTTTTACCTTCCCTGGCAATTCCCCCATTCTCTGTGTTCCATTGGTCTACTTTCATATTAATGACCTCCAAAATAATCGGGGCAAAGAAGACAACCAGATCTTAACTTCATTTAGCATTATATGTTCCTGCTGCATCCAAGTTCCAATGAATTGTATGATTTTATCATTCCTTGTGGCTTTGTGCCATTTAATTGTATTTTATTCCACAACATCATTATCCACTCTCCTTTTATTGGACACATGTTTGAATTCTACCTCCTCAATGTTGAAATAAGTCTGCAATGAGCATAGTAAGGTGCAAATGTATATTTTAATCAAGTTTTTTGCATTTTGTAGGTAGATACCAAGCAGTGAGATCGCTGGGTTATATGGTAGCTCTAGTCTTAGTTTTATGAATAGCCTCCATGTTTTCCACAAGGACTGAACTGAACAGCATTCATACCAGCAATATGTCAAAGTTTCTTCTTCACCATAACCCTGCCTTTGCGAGTTGTCTCCATCCTTTATGCTATCTTCCATTTTCATTAATGTAAGAGGATATTTCAATGTTGTCTTAATTGTTTTGCCTGATAATAAGTGACAATAAACACTTTTTATGGGCTTAACTACAATCATTTATCTATATGCTTCAGAGAAGTGTCTGTTCATTTTCTCTCTAAGGCTTTTAATATGCTCATTGGATTTATTGATGTTTATCTTTGTGTGTGTTTTATATATCTTGGAAAATTAACCCTTTATCTGACATGTTATTTGCAGATGTTTTCTTCCAATCTGTAATGTATCTTGATTTCAATTTGAATTTGAGTTTATTTGCCAGACAGAAATCTTTTAATTTGAGGTAATATTATTTGTTTATTTTTGTTTCTTTGGTCTTTGACAGTGAAATTATCGTTGAAAATACCTTTGAGGCCCAAATGCTAGCACATTTTGCCTTTATTTTCCTCAATGTAGCTTATGGAATTTGATCTAATTCACTGATTTTTATTCCTTTTGAATTAACTTTCTTATAAGGTGTGAGATTTAGTTTCTTTTTTTCCATGCAGCTATCAGTTTTCTCAATGCCATTTTGTTGAAGAGACTGTCTTTTCTCCATTAGATATCAGGATCTTTTGTAATGAATTAACTGTCTCTATCTGAGTAATATCTGTACCCTCAGATATTACTGCCATACTATATTTTCCCTTATATCAAACAAATGAGTGAGATTTCTCTATGTTTATTCCACTCTCTCTGGCACATTCTCCACATAGAATCATATAGAACTATTCAATTCTAATCCATTGGTCTGACAATATATCCTTAATCATTTAACATGCTGTTTTGATTACTATAGCTTTATAATATAGTTTTAATTCACAAATCATAATAGTTATCAAAATTATTTTAAATTAATAAATATTACATTGAATCACCTTGAGATACAGAGATACAAAATTGTTCATGATTGAATATCAGTTATGCAATGTTTCAACTCCCATCCCTTAACTAGTGCACATTTTCTATCATGACTCCAGTTTCTCTCTTGCACCCACTACCAACTGCATCTATGGCAGACATTTTTCTCTTATCTCTCTCTCTCTCTCTCTCTCTCTTAGGCACACTTAACAATTTCTTATTTTTCAGATTCTCTTTTGCTGTTCAGGGTGTTTTATTTTTATTTTATTTTTAATTTTGTGGAGGGGTCTGGGCTACACTCAGTGCTAACTAGAGGCATGATTATAGTCACTAGTTATTGTTATGCTATAGTTTTCAGGGTTTACTTGGGAACATATTCCTTTTTAAAAAAATAATTACTTTAAACACTATAGTTACAAAATCGATCATGATTGAGTTTCAGTCTTACAATGTACATCACCCTTCATAAATACCCTTTTCCCACTACCCATGTCCTCAGATTCCCTCCCTCAGTTTCCCTCCCATCCTTCCCTATGCCTGCCTCTAGCACAGACATTTTACTTCTCTCTCTTTCCTTTTATTCCCTTTTAGACACTGTGGGATGTGCTATTGTTAATGAATGGTTAACATTGTTAATCATTGATTTTTAATGCATATCAGTTTATCTCCTTTTAGCATCCAGTTCTTATTCAGAGTGACTAGTTACACATATTATTCTCATTGTCATCCCTTCTCTGTCCTAGCTGCATTGCTCCACTATTTATGGAAAGCTTCCTACCAAGGACTAGACCTCCTGGCACTTGTCTTTATTTTCTCTGGATATTACTGCCATATTATCTTTTTTCTCTTATATCCAACAAATGAGTGAGATTATTTTATGTCTATTCCACTCCCTCTGGCTCCTTCTTCATATAGAACAACGTATAAGCAAATTTTATGATTTCATTTTGCCTAGCAACTGCATAGTATTCTATCATGTAGATGTACCATAGTTTCTTTAGTCACTTATCTTTTCTTGGGCCCTTGGATTGTTTTGAGTTTCTGCCTATTGTAAATAGTTTTGGGATGAACATACGAATGCAGAGGGCTTTTATGAATTGTGTTTTGGGTTCCTATGGTATATCGCTAGAAGTGGTATTGCTGAATCATATGGAGCTCAATTTCTAGGTTTTTTTAAGGAATATTTATATGTATTCCTTTGACATTCACTATAGTATTTTCAAATTATAATGTATCTTTTCATTTTAATAGTCATAGTTTTTACAGATCTTCTTTTCCTTTTATAACCTGAAGTCACTTCCAATTTATGGTAGTATTCATTTACAGGGCTGTTCTTTTTCTCGTAGTTAAATAGTTAATGAACTTGAAAAAAAAAAAAACAAAGAAAAATACCCAGCCAACTCTCAACGTGGTGTCAGATGATTATATTAAATATGAGTTCAATTAGGTGTGAAAATCTGGCTATGGAGAGGTAATTCAGAATTTAGGATAAGAAATTACCACTAGAACATAAGTGGAGGGTCTACAGGACATGAGTGTAATAATATTATGTACTAAAATGATAATAGTGCGAGGAGTGGGAGGAAAAACATATAGGGCTGGAGGTCTGGGGTAGGAAGAGGGTCATAGTACTTTGGTGATGGTTGTGCGGTTATTTTGCACATCAATATCATAAATTTTAACATTACAGCTAATGCACTGTTACCTAAACTATTTTTTGAAAAGTCATATCTTTTAGTTTCCCTCATGTGTTTGATCACTTCCTAGTCTGTCCATTCTGTTCACAATAAGCAGTGTTCTAGTTTAGAGTAATTTCTCTAAATTGTTACCTCATGAGAGTAGGGGAAAGAGGTGTGCATTAATCTCAATTATGAACTACCTTTGAAGAATTCTAGTTTTAATTCTAAGGAGTAAATTCAATAAGAGAAAATTGACTGTTGTCGGCAGAGGATTTTAGAAGTAAATTATGCTAATCTATAATTAGCAAATTAAATTTTGCATTCTAATAATGAATTTGCTAAAGTTCTTACAAAGGCAGTATGTTCTTTAAAATAGGTGAAATTGGCCCCAGGCAAGCTAAATTACCTCTTTTGCAAATTTAAAAAAAAAACTATTTTCTTAGTGAACCCTTTCTTTGTACAAAGAATACAAAGATAGTTGCAGCCCAGCTTAAATTGCCAATCATTCCAAATCCCTGCAACCCAAATTAATAAAGGAATCTGTCTTAAAATCGATTCTGACAATTCTATATGGTCATTTGGTTTATGATATGTTTCACTTTATTCAAAAACAAGAGTGAAAATGTTTTGTGATTAGAAACATGCTTCTTTGGTTGTTGATTTGCACATCTTGCTAGGGAGGAAAGACACAATCCCTGCCATCCTAACAAACCTATTGGTTGCAGGTTCAGCCTTTACCTTCCATTTTCATTCCAAGCTGAGATACTCACCTAGCCATTACATCACTCAACACTATGACCATATTTACTGGAAGCCATCTCTCTTTCTCTTGTTTTTGGGGTGTGGGGTTGAGAGGCACACACTGAGATATGCTCGGGGATCTCACCTCACTCTGCCCAGCAGGCACTACATGAAATGACAGAACTTGAACCATTGTTGAGGCTACAGTCCTATGGTTAACTGCTTTAAAATTTCTACTATCCCTCACTCATCCTCTGATATGTCTGCATCTCTAATTTCTTATTGTATGTGATTTTTCTCCTAACTTTCCCATACCTCCTCTCACCCTTTTCCTGAAAATTCTCTCTATTTATACCTCTAAATTGTCAAAGTCAGTGTGGCCTTTGGTAGATTTCAACCAACTTGACCTCATTGCTTTGTTTGATGCAGCTGACAGGCTCTCCTTCGTGTAATGCTTCACTTCTGCCTTCCTTGGCAATATACTTTGCAGATTCCTATTGCTCTTTTAAATTTAATATAATTTTTGTTTGCTTTTTTTGTTTTTTGTTTTTTTGGTTTTTTGGGTTTTTTTTTTTTTTGGTTTTTGGGTCACACCCGGCAGCGCTCAGGGGTTACTCCTGGCTCCATGCTCAGAAATTGCTCCTGGCAGGCACGGGGGACCATATGGGGCACCGGGATTTGAACCGATGACCTTTTGCATGAAAGGCAAACGCCTTACCTCCATGCTATCTCCCGGGCCCCAGTGTTTGCTTGTTTTTGTTTTGGGGTCACACCTGGCAGCGCTTAGAGGTTCTCCTGGCTCTACGCTCAGATATTGCTCTTGGCAGGCTCAGGGGACCATATGGGATGCTGGGATTCAGACCACTGTCCTTCTGCATGCAAGGCAAATGCCTTACTTCCATACTATCTCTATGGCTCATAGATTTAATTTTATATTATTAAAGCCATTATGATTTACAAAGTTTTTTATAGTTGAGTTTCAGAAATGCAGTGAACCAGGGCTAATCCCCTTACTAGTGTCAACCTCCCTTCACCAATGTTCCCAACATGTATCCCAATCATCACTCATTGCCATCTAGCCTGCCAGTATAACAAGTCCATTTAAAGTTTAGATTGTTAGTTTGGGTATCTTTGTTCCATTGTTATTGACTATGAATTGGATATTTAGTTCCGTCATCTTTTTTTATCTCCACCAATGCACTTGAGACTGCTTGGCCCCTGTCCCATCCTTTCATATTTGTATTTCTCCTCCTCCACTGAGTTTCTTTCCTTCTCCTCACTACACTCTGAAGTCAAGAGTATTCTAGACAACTCCTAGTTGGACCATTTCATTTCTTCAAACAGTTACTCTAAATACCACATATAAGTGATATTTTATACTTATCCTTCTTTTGGTTTACTTCATTTAATAGTAATATCTTCCAGTTCCATCCATGTTGCTACAAATTGCATGATTACATCATTTCTTATAGCTATGTAGTATTCCATTGTATATATGTACTGCATCTTCATGATCCACTCGTCTTTTGTTGGACATCTAGGTTGATTCCAATTCTTGGGTATTGTAATGAGTACTACAATGAATAGCAGTGTGCATATATCCTTTTGGATGAATGATTTTCCTTTTCTATCACTGTTGAGCATTCTCTTATCTTTACTGTGAGAAGCTATACGGTTATTTTTATTTATAAGTGAAGAAATTAAGGTTAAATAAACTTATCCAAGAATACTCATCTAAAAAGTGTTTTTTAGTGAGGCCTCTAATTTCAGACTATCTCTGAACTGTATGCCAGATTTATGCCAGCACATATTCAGAATCTATCTCCCTACTAAAAAGAACATTAGCAGTGCACATTAGGCCAAGCTGTATTTGTGTGAGAATTAGGTAGATGGGTCTTGAATTTGATCATTCATCTCTTGGATCCTTTCAAACTCTGATATACTGCAATTCATTCTTTTCTGCTTTCTTTCCCCAAACAAATATTTCTTTTAGGTGAGCTAATTTGTGACCCTCATCCAAGCAGGCTCTGTGTTTGATTACATTGCTACTTTACTCATGTTATTTTATTCTCTAGCTTGCCATCTTTTGTCTTTCACCTGTTGAAATCCTGTCCCAACCAACAATACCTAGTACATATCTCACCTTCTCCAAGAAGCATTCTTGATCATAACCTAGAAGTATTCACTTGTTGCCCCGAAACCCCATAGGCATTACACACATTTGAATCACTAATACTAGTTATAGACTATTTGAACAATCTGTCCATTTGTCCGTGCTTACAT
>PVKC010046570.1:0-11197 GCA_004027635.1 Crocidura indochinensis
AGTCTCAGACAGACCTCTGGAACTAGGGATCATAGTTGTTATGCAGGTCGTAGCTCACGCCCTAGACTAGGGCTTTTTTTTATTGGTCCCAGAATACATACAGTCTGGCCATGGTTCTGTCAGTCAGTCATCTGTAAATTGCAATCTTGGCATTTGGATAGATCAAAGGGTGACAACAAAGAAATAGATCAACAGGTGTAGGACCACTAAGTAGTTAGCTAGGCACAGAGGGCGCCACTTATCCTGGCAGCCCTGGGAGTGAGGGAAGAGTATATGGGAGGTAGGGTGGGAATGGAGGTGGAGGGAGGACAATTCGGTGAAGGGAATTCCCCTGATTTTATGCTAACATGTACCTAAAATATTATTGTCAACGATATGTAAGCCACTATGATTAAAATAAAAATTATATCAAACAAAAAGAAGAAAAGAAAATAAATAGCAATTTAAATGAATTTTCTTGTATTTGCCTGAGGGTTGAACTGTTAGGCATGGAATAGCAAGAAGCAGTGAGTACAACTCTACACAGAATTATAAGGGATGTCAAAATATATTAGTAAAATGATAACATAAATAACATAATCAATTAATAATAACATCTATTTGATCGTCTTATGTCTTTACTTAAGCACAATTATCTTTATTTAGGTTTTTTACATTTTATTTTTATTTTATTTCCTTTATAATTTGAACTTTTGCAAGATTTTCTAGTTTATATGAAGCTGATTTCTTTTACTTTATCTGTAATTTATCATCTTTTCCTGTTTTTTTTGGTTCAGCATTCTAAATAAATATTAATTTTATTTTCCCTTTCCTTTTTTCTATATACATTCTAGTACTTAAGTTTGACTTATTTCATAGACTATAACAAAGTGAGTATTTTTTAAATTCAATTTCTTAGAGAACTTCTTAAAATTACAGTGTCTAAGCCCAGCACCAGAAATTCTGATAAGTAGAACTGTGATGGGATCCCACAATACTAATTAGTGTTACTTTGACTTCTACTGTTTTCCCCAAGATAAGACACCCTTTGAAAATGAGACCTGCTCTCAGGTTTCTTTCTGAGTGAAATACAAGGCATCCCCCGAAAGTAAGGCCCCCCAGGAACTGTCTCGGATGAAAATTAATTTACTGTAAACGGTTTCTAGGGCCACCCCAACTGGTGTCTAGCAACCAGTGATGCAACAAATAGTCCTGATGTCACTGCTGTGTGGAGGCAGAGTGGAGGCTAAGAATGAGCAGTGAGCTGTGAGTAGTGAGCGTGGGGCGGGAGAAGGAGGAAACTTTCACAGGTGCATGTACAAGAACAAGAGGATCTGAGCAGACAGGATACAGCAAAGTTGGTAAGTACATTCTTGATACTGTAGAATTCAGTTGGTCTGGTTTGTATTGACAACTACCATACTACCATACTGTATACAGGTAATAAATTTCCTTTATTTTTATTTAACAATAAATATTTACTGTATCCTTCTTCATGGAAAAATAAGACATTCCCTGAAAATAAGACCTAGCACATCTTTGGGAGTAAAATTTAATATATGACACTGTCTTATTTGGGGGGAAACAGGGTTGGTGATATTGCTAGATGATTTGTATTAAGGTCCAGGAATTCAAGTAGAACTTTAAGCAAATTACACGATAAGATGTTTAATTCATTTTTCATAACTCTTGGACATATTAAATGTATTATTTTAGATCACTGTAAATATAACTTATCATAGGAAAGAAATCCTCTACTATATCTACTTTGAGGAACAGTCTAGGGTATTGTTATATTTTGTTGTAGTACTCACTACTTTCTTGTACTGAGGTTAATTTGATTTTAAACTATTCTTATAAAAGCATTTTCAATTGCAATTTTTATCAATATTCTGTTTTAGCTGTAACTCACAAATGTAGTAGCTCTGTTATATTTCTTTGTTTAGCAGTCCAAGAATAGCTCAAATTATATTGAGGCTTTCTAAAACTTTCAAGAATATAAGCTTCTTTGTTTATATTTTTATTAATATAAAATTTTGTTTAATTTGCATATAATGTCTCATTTTTACCTTTTAAAATTTATTGAGATTTTCAATGCAATAAATTTGAATATATTTTGATATAAGGTGTAATTTAATATAACAGAAGAAAACAATAACCTTTGTTAAGGACAAAATGAAGCATTAAAATTTTTCTGTTCATATTAATGGTTTTCTTATTTATTCCCTATTTTTCATGCCAATTATCTTATATTTTGTCTTATATTTTGTTATTTTTAATTTATTTTCTTAAAATTTTCCTAACTATTATAACATGGTTAAATAGGTTCAATGTAGTATACAAATTTATTGTCCATTATCAGAATACATAAGTGGTGTGCATTTCTTATGTATTTGTATGTGGTCTTGCTCTAATATTTTAATATCTCTTATTAATGTAATGTCTCATAATTATTTTAATTTTTGTAAAATTCTATTTATATTCAGAATGCTTTACATTAAACTTTATAATGCTTTTCTTTTTTTCTTTTTAAATTTTTATTGTGACCAAAGTGCATTACAAATCTTTCACTGCATCACTTATGGTACATAGTGACAATGAATGAGGGGCATTCCCACCACCAGTGCTGTCCTTCCTCCACCCCTGTTCCCAGCATGTATCCTATATCTTCCTCCATTACCCCCCAAAATGCTAGTGCAACTGGTCTCCACTTTACAGCTTGTTGTAGATTGATCATCCATTCCACCATCATTGGAGACAAAATGGATAAGAAAAAAGGGAGAAAAAAAATTTGGTAACTGCCAAAAGAAAAGAGAGAAAAAAGAAAGAAAAATGGAAGAATAAGAGAAAAATGCACCTGGAAAATAAAAATAAATCACCAAATAATAACCACAAGAGTGAAAAAGAAAGAGAAAAGTGGAAGAAAAAAGAGAAGGAAAATAAAGTAAACAACTAACGAATTGAAACAAGACAAGAAAATGTAGGGGTTCTGGAGTGGCAGGGTTTGGCTTTCCACCCACTTTTTTTTCTTATAAAATTTTATTCTGCCTGATCTACTATAATTTTGTGTATATTTGTCAATGTCTTTTGATATTTTATTTCTTCTTTTATATTTGTCACTTTTAGAATTTTATACATAAATACATAGATTTTAATTTGTTTACTCAACTTAGAGTATTGTAATGATTAATTGTACTTACTCTTGCCAAGTTATTTATTGTCCTTGTTTTTGCCCTTTCTCAATTTGTTTGAATTATTCATACCTACTTTATTAAATTTTTATTCTTCACTTGGAATATATATATTATTTTCTCAACTGGTTTCAAATACATTCATTTGATTTTTAAATTTTATTTTAGGACCATTATTTACAATATTGATGATGGCAGGGTTTCATGAAGAAAAACCATTCCAAAACCACATCTTCTATCAGTGTATCCTCTCTCCCCCATATCACTGTGCCCTACCTCTTTCTCTATAGTGATAAACTTCCTATTAAAGATCATCTATAGGCATAGTTCCTGTTGCCTTGGAGAAGTTGTTCTTTGCTCACTATGTTACTCTATGTATGACATATGAGAGAGGTCATTATATATCTGTCTCTTTCCCTCTGATTAACTTCACTCAGTATGATTTTCTCAAAAATTTTATTATAACTAAGTATTCCACTATGTTTATGTAGCACAGTTTCTTTATACAATCAACTGTTCTTGAACAATAGCTATTTTCAGATTTTTGCTACTATAAATAGTGCTGCAAGGATCATAGGAGGCAGATGTCTCTTCTAAAGAGAGGTTTTTGGGCACTTAGGATAAATGCCAAGAAGTGGAATTGCTAGGTCCTTTAGGAGATCACTGTCTATATTTTTTTGAAGTGTCTACACTGTTTTCAAAAGAGTTGAATTAGTAAACATTCAGCTGTGAAGAATGGTTCCTTTCCCCCACATCCTTAGCCACTGAATTGCTTTTGTTCTTTTTAATATATGTCAATCTCACTGACTTGATATCTCATTGCTTGGTTTTGTATTTTCCTGATAACCAGTGAAACTGAGTATTTTTATGTCCTTTTGGTCAACTGTACCTCTCCTTTTTAAGGAATTTGATCTTTTCCACTCATTATTTATAGAGTTGATTGTGTTTTACTTGGAAAATTCAACCACCATATTATATTTTTTGTATCCAGACCAGAAAAGGAGCCAATTTCTAACTCTTTGCAGATGACCCTAAAGACTCTATAGAAAAGCTCCTAGATATAATAAGTATGTACAGCAAAGTGGCAGATTATAAAAATCAATAAACAGAAATCCACAACTTTTCTATAAGCACATAGTGAAATAGGAGAGAAATATAAGAGACTATACAAGTCATAGTTGTATTGTTTTAAAATCAAGTACCTAGAAATTAGTCTAGCTAAAGAGGTAAAAGACTTATATAAATAAAACTATAAATCACTGTTCTAAGAAATTAAAAAAAGGACCTAAGGAAATGAAAACATATTCCCTGTTCCTGAATTAGAAGAATCAATATTGTCAAAATGGCAACCATGCCCAGTCCATTATAGAAATTCAGGACAGTACCAATAAAAATAGCATGACATTTTACGGTGATTACTACCTAGCTGTGCTCAGGACATACTCCTGGCTCTGCATTCAGGAATCAGTCTTTGAGAACTTGGTCGACCATCTAGAAACAAGAGGCTAATACTTGGGAGAGATTTGCGCAAGGCAAATATCTTACAACTATACCCTGAAGACTGCAATGATAAAAACTGCATTCTACTGAAATTAAAAACAGATGCTCAGAGAACTGAAAATCCAGAGATAGATTCACAACTGTATGTAGAGTTAATCTTCAACAAAGATCATTTAAGTGGAGCAAGGAAATCATCTTCAACAAATGGCACTGGGAAAACTGATCAGTTCATGTCCCCTCCCCCCAAATTAACTCAGGTTCATTTCTTCACAAAAGTAACATTAAAGTGGATTAAAGACCTTGATTTCAGACTATAATATATAACTTAATATTGAGGAAGACATTGGCAGAAGCTTCTATGACATTGAACTTAAGCATCTCCTATGACTCAATGCCATTAACAAGCAAATGGAAGTAAAGAAAAACAAACGAGACTACATCAAACTAAGAAGCTTCTTCAAGGCAAAATAAATGATGATTAGACTAAAAAGGTATCCCACAGACTAGGAGATGCCTCATCTATTTGTTTTTTCTTAAGAGGATGACATTTAACTGAAGTTCAGTTTTTCAAAAAAAAAAGATAAACTGTTAATTAGAAAGGAGAATTTTAAATTTTTAAAAAATATTTGAAAATATATAAATTTATAAATTTGTTTAGGAATTAATAACCTAATATATTTATATGAGCAACTAAATAGCATAAAACTTATTATAATTAATGATATTTTGATTATATAAATGAACTTTTTCAAATAATAAGTCAATAAGTACATAAAAAAGATAATGTAACATTGTTATTCATGGGGTAAATGAAAATTAAAATCACAATAAGATTTTACTTCACACCTGTTAGGATGATGACTGTCAAAAAGACAAATTGATAAAATAAAGAAAAATAATCACTTAAATAATAAAACAAGGAATACAAATTGGTATATTCATAACAGATAATAGTACACTAGTTCCCCCAAAATTTAAAAATAGAATGACCTCATACTTAAGTAGTTACAATGCTGTTTGTTTTCTCAAAGAAAATAAAATCAGGATATCAAAGACATGCTAAACATAGATTAAATGCAACAATATTCACAGTAGTCAAAGTATAGAAACATTTAAATGCCTTGCCAGTTTAGCTAGACAAAGACAGTATGATGCAGATAGGAAATTGTATATTATTCAGTCATAAAAATACAATTGTGCCTTTTCTGGCAACATGATAGACCTTGAGGACATTTTGCTAATTAAATCAGTCAGATTCAGAAAGATAAATATTGGATGGTATAACTCATATTTAAATCAAAAAATTCTATTTTATAAAACAAAATAAAAAGGTAGTTGAGAATATTGAGGTGTCTGACCCCTACTATGTGCTGAGCTACAAGGGGAAAGTCTGAAAAAAAATCTCACTGCCTCCACCCATTTGCTCTTCTATCTCCTGAAATTCTCCAGAGAAGGCCAAGAAAGACCCAAAGAAAACTATCTTCTAGTACACAAGGGCTCCAGAAGAGCGGCTCCACCTCACTTTGCAACCACGTGCTTTTTCTAACTGATGAACCCCACCATAACATGTAGAAAAATCACACTCCAAGTTTGACAATGGGGAAACCATATAGGGAAAAACTGTGCACAGAGAATAAAGATGATAGCTCTAATGACTCAAAAAATACCAACCACCTGATTAATCTCTCAGATAAGAAGTTTAGAATAGAAATATGAAGGATTCTCAGAGAAATTAAAGAAAGCATAGATCAAGCTTAACAGAAAATGAATATGGAAATAAGAAAACTCCAAAATGAAATAACAGGTCTGAAAAACTTGATAGATGAAATGAAAATCTCAATGAAAAGCCTCTCCAAGAAGGTAACAGCAGCCAAGGACAGAATCAGTAAATGGAAGATGAGATGCAGAACTCCATACAGCATAAGAGATTGTAAACGAACCTTAAGGCAAATTAACAGACAATGGGAAAAGTACTCAAGGAATGTGAAGAGATGAAAATAGAAGCCTTTGTGGGCCGAGTGATAGCAAGGAGGTAAAGCATTTGCCTTACATGCAGAAGGACGGCGGTTAAAATCTCGGCATCCTATATGTTTCCCTGAACCTGCAAGGAGTGATTTCTGAGCATAGAGCCAGGAGTAACCCCTGAGAACTGCCAAGTGTAACCAAAAAAAAAAAAAAAAAAAAGAAAAAGAAAGAAAAGAAAAGAAAATGAAAAAGAAAATAGAAGTCTTTGACAAACTCAACAAAAATAATATAAGAATGATTGAAGTCCCAGAGGCTCAGGAAGAAGATCCCCTGGAAGAATCAACAGTTAAAGACATCATTACAGAGAAACTTCCAAAGCTAGGGACTTCATGAAACCAAATACTGCATGCCCAAAGAGTACCAGCTAAAAGAGATCCAAAGTAAAGCACCCCAAGACATATACTAGTCCGATGACAAATCCCATGGATAGAGATATAATACTGAAAGCAGCAAGATCAAAAAGGGAAATTACATTCAAAGGAGCATCCTTAATAATTACAGCGAACCTGTCACAGAAACCCTCAAGACTAGAAGAGCATAATGTGATACTGTGACAAGACTGAATGAAATAGATGCTTCACCTAGATTATTGCACCCAGATTGATTCATGTTCAGGTTTGAAGGAAGGGTACATATCTTCACAGATAAACAACATCTCAGAAACTTTACAGATGCAAAATCAGCCTTAAAAGAGAAACTGTAAGGTCTACTTTAAGACAACAGACACACCAAACTTATACACAAAAATGACATTAAATTCTACTACAATCATCTCCCTCAACATCAATGGG
Organism: Crocidura indochinensis; assembly: GCA_004027635.1. NCBI lineage: Eukaryota > Metazoa > Chordata > Mammalia > Eulipotyphla > Soricidae > Crocidura > Crocidura indochinensis. The sequence goes on from PVKC010046570.1 coordinate 7,487, forward strand.
TTAAATATATCAGTCAAGAGACTCAGAGTGGTAAAATGGATCAAAAAGATGAACCCAGTCTTCTGCTGCCTATAAGAAACACACCTGAAATCAGAAAAAACAGGCCCAAATCAAAGGCTGGAGGAAAATCATCCAAGAAAGCAATACCTTTATAAAACCTGGAGTGGAGGTATTAATATCAAATGACAGAATTAGACTCAGAATAATTGTAAGGGACAAAGAAGGACACTTTGTACTAATCAAGGAATATGTGCAACAGGAAGAAATTATACTACTAAACATATATGCACCCATTGAGAAACCAGCAAAATATCTAATGCAATTATTGACAAATTTGAAAGAATATATTAACAGTAACACAATAATTGTGGGAGACCTCAACACTGCTCTGTTTCCACTTGATAATTCAACCTGTCAGAAACCCCCCCCCAAATACTATCCCTGGAAAGATAAATGGAAAAAAGAGACCTAGTAGATATAGATAGGGCACTACATCCACAGAAAACTGGATACACATTTTTCTCCAATGTACATGGATCATTCTCCAGGATAGACCACATGCTTTAACATAAAACATACCTCCATAAAATCAAGAACATAGAAATATTGCAGAATACCTTTGCTGATCACAAGGCTCTGACATTAGACAGGAGCTACAAAGGGACGCAGAAGAAAAATTTAACACCTGGAAATTAAACAGCCTATTACTGAACAACCAGTGAGTAGAAGATTAAATCAAAGAGGAAATCAAAACTTTCCTAGACAAATGAAGAAACAATGAAACAAATAAACAACTATCAGAATCTATGTAACAAATCAAAAGTGGTACTGAAGGGAAATTTAAAGCTTTGCAAGCACATATAAGGAAGTACCCAAGTGTCTGTTCATTTCTTCTCCCCATATTTTGATGGGATTAGATGCCTTTTTCTTGTAAAGTTCTGTTAGTGCCTGTTTATTTGGGTGTTGGGTGAATAGTTTCTGCCACTCGGTGGGTGGCTCTTGTATCCTGGGCACTATTTCTTTTGAGGTGTAGAAGCTTCTCAACTTAATATATTCCAATCTGTTTATCTATTTCTGCTTCCACTTATTTGGAGAGTGCTGTTTTCTCCTTAAAGATGCCTTTAGTCTCAAAGCTATGGAGTGTTTTGCCTACATGTTGTTTTATATACCTTATGGCTTCAGGTCTGATATCAAGGTCTTTAATCCATTTGAATTTTACCTTCATACATGGAAACACACATTCTTGGGAAAACTCTCATCAAGATGGGAATGAAAGGAACTTTTCTCAATATAGTTAAGGCCATCTACCACAAACGAATGGCAAATATTATCCCCTAATTTGAAAAAACTAAAAGCCTTTCCTCTAAAATCTGGTACAAAATATATTACTGGAAGTACTTGCTTTAGTGATTAGGCAAGAAAAAGATATCAACCTCTTTCAGATAGGAAAGGAACAAGTCAAGCTCTAACTGTTTACAGATGACATGATAATATATTTAGAAAACACTAAAGACTCTACCAAAAACCTTCTAGAAACAATAGATCCATATATCAATGTGGCAAGCTAAAAAATTAAACAAAAATCAATGGCCTTCTTATAGACCAATGATAGAGAAGAAATGAACATCAAAAAAAAAAAACCAAACCAATCCCATTCATATTAGTGCAACACAAACTTAAATATCTTGGAATCAACTTAACTAAAGATGTGAAATATACAAAGAAAACTACAAAACCCTGCTTCAGGAAATAAGAGAGGATGCATGGAAATGGAAATAAATACCCTGCTCATGGATGGCAGGATTAGCATCATTAAAATGGCAATACTTTCCAAAGCATTGTGCAGACTTAATGTGTTCCTCTAAATATACTCATGACAGTCTTCAAATAAGTGAATCAAACACTTCTGATGTTCATTTGGAACAATAAACACCAACTAATAATTAAAGTAATCCTTGATAAAAGAAATATGGGAGGCATTACTTTCCCCAATTTTAAATTGTATTACAAAGCAATAGTTATCAAATTAACATGGTATTGGAATAAAGACAGACCCTCAGATCAGTGAATAGTCTTGAGTATTCAGAGAATGTTCCCCAGACATACAATCATATAATATTTAATAAAGGGAGAAGAAATACAAAATAGAGCAAGGAAATCCTCTTCAACAAGTGGTGTTGGCACAACTGTGTAGCCACTTGCAAAATGTGAACTCAGACCCCCAGCTAACACCATTTATAAAGGTAAAATCCAAATGGATTAAAGATCTGATAGCAGACCTAAAACCATTAGGTATATAGAACAACACATAGGCAAAACACTCAATGACATTGATACTAAAGACATCTTGAAGGAGAAAACAGCACTCTATATACAAGTCGAAGCAGAGATAAACAGATGGGCATATATTAAGCTGAGAAGCTTCTGTACCTCAAAGGAAATATTACCTAGGCTTCAAGAACAACACTCTGAATGGGAGAAATTATTCACCCAATACCCATCAGATAAGGAGCTAATATCCAAAATATACAAGGTACTGACAGAACTTTACGAGAAAAAAAATATCTAACCCCATAAAAAATGGGGAGAAGAAATGAACAGACACTTGGATAAAGAAGAAATACTAATGGCCAAAAGGTATATAATAAAATGCTCCATGTCACTAATCATCAGGGAGATGCAAATCAAAACAACTATGAGGTACCATCTCACGCCATAGAGATTGGCATATACCACAATGAATGAGACCAAGCAGTGCTGGAGGGGATGTGGAGAGAAAGGAACTCTTATTCACTGCTGGTGGGAATGCCGTCTTGTCCAACCTTTATGGAAAGTGATATGGCGATTTCTCCAAAACCTGGAAATTGAGCTACCATACGATCCAGCTATATTATTCCTAGGGATATACCCTAGGAACACAAAAATACAATACAAAAATCCCTTCCTCACACCTATATTCATTGCAGCGTTATTTACAATAGCCAGACTCTGGAAACAATCAAGATGTCCTTTAACAGATGAATGGCTAAAGAAAGTGTGGTACATATACACAATGAAATATTATGCAGCCATCAGTAGAGATGAAGTCATGAAATTTTCCTATACATGGATGTACATGAAATCTATTATTCTGAGTGAATAAGTCAGAGGGAGAGAGATAGATACAGTATAGTATTACTCATCTATGGGTTTAAAAAAAAATAAAAGACATTATTATAGTGATCCCAGAGACAATAGAGTTAAGGCCAGAATGACTGGATCTCAATATGAAGCTCACAATATGAATACAGGTAGGGTCGGGGGAGAAGGAAGATAGGGCATATTGGTGGTGGGAATGCTGCACTGGTGAATGGAGTGTTCTGTTTATGACTGAAACCCAACTACAAACATGCTTGTAAATATGGTGCTTAAATAAATATTTTATAATGAAAAAGAATTAAAAAGAAATAAGGGCCCGGGGAGATAGCACGGCGGCATTTACCTTGCAAGCAGCCAATCCAGGACCAAAGGTGGTTGGTTCGAATCCCAGTGTACCATATGGTCCCCCGTGCCTGCCAGGAGCTATTTCTGAGCAGACAGCCAGGAGTAACCCCTGAGCACCATCAGTGTACCCCACCCCCCAAAAAAGAAATAAAAGAAATAATTTCTATTCCTAATTTCATGTCCTACCTCCTCAGATGCCTTTAATAAAACAGGTAGAATTAGCCATAT
>PVKC010046571.1:0-11210 GCA_004027635.1 Crocidura indochinensis
TTTTTATAAAGTTTTATTTCTTCTCTATCATTATTTGTGTATAAGAATGCCATTGATTTTTGCATGTTAGTTTTGTAGCCTGCCACTTTGCTATATGAATCTATTGTTTCTAGAAACTGTTTGGTAGAATCTTTAGGATTTTCTAAATATAGTATCATGTCTTATGCAAACAGTGAGAGCCTGACTTCTTCCTTTCCTACCTGAATGTCCTTGATATCTTTTTTTTTTCCTAATTGCTATGGCAAGTACTTTCAGAACTGTGTTAAATAGGAATGTCGAGAAGGAGCATCCTTGTCTTCTACAAGATTTTAGAAGAAAGGCTTTTAGTTGTCTTCATTAAGTATAATACTTCCAATGGGCTTGTGATAAATGGCCTTGACTATATTGAGAAAAGTTCCTTCCATTTCCATCTTTTTGAGAGTTTTATTTTTATCATAAATGGGTGTTGAACCTTAAAATGCTTTTTCTTCATGTATTGATAAGATCATATAATTTTTTATTTTTCTTTTGTTGATGTGGTGTAGTATGTTGATTGATTTATATATATTAAACCATTTTTGCATCCTGGAATGAAACCTACTTGATCATGCTGTATGTCTTTCTTGATGAGGCATTGGATCCTATTTACTAGAATTTTGTTGAGGATCTTTGCATCTATGTTCATCAGGAATATTGGTCTGTAGTTTTTCTTTTTTTTCACTATATGTTTAATATATTTTGAATTTATATAATTAATATATATTTATAATTTACATATACATTATATAATTTTTGCAGTATATTTTAATATATTTATATTTATATAATTAATATATATTTATAATATATAAATTTATAAATAACATTATATTATATAATACACATATAAATATATGATTTATATATTAATCATATATATTTAAATATATACTATATATATTTTTTGCTGTCCACTTTTGGTTTTAGGGTGATGTTAGCTTTATAAAAACTATTTGATAGTGGGGTAGGAGAGATAGCATGGAAGTAAGGTGTTACCTTGCATGCAGAAGGACGGTGGTTCGAATCCTGGCATCCCATATGGTTCCCCAAGCCTGCCAGGAGCGATTTCTGAGCATAGAGCCAGGAGTAACCTGGGAGCACTTCCAGGTGTGACCCAAAAAGACAAACAAAACAAAACAAAACTATTTGATAGTGTTTCTGTTTCTTCAATTTCCTGGAAGAGTCTGAAAAGGATTGGTAGTAGGTCCTCTTGAAAGGTTTTTTTTTGGGGGGAGGGGTTGGAGGGGTTTGGTTTTTGGGTCACACCTGGCAGTATTCAGGGGCTACTCCTGGCTCTACGCTCAGAAATTGCCCGAGGCAGGCTCTGGGGACCATATGGGATGCTGGAATTCGAACCACCGTCCTTCTGCATGCAAGGCAAACACCTTACCTCCATGCTATCTCTCTGGGCCCCTCTTGAAAGGTCTTAAAGAATTCAGCAGTGAATCCATTTGGGCCTGGGCTTTTGTTTTTGGGAAGATTTTTGATTACCATTTTAATTTCCTCAATAGTGATCGGATCTGTTTAGATATGTTAGATCATCCTGGTTCAATTGTGGAAGATTATAAAAGTCCAAAATGAATTAAATGCACCAGTTAAGAGACACAGAATGGCAAAATGTATCAAAAAACTGAATTCAATATTCTGCTGCCTACAAGAAATACATTTAAATAGTCAGAACAAACATAGACTCAAAAATCAAAGGTTAGAGGGCAATCATCCAAGCAAACAACTCCCTTAAAAACGTTGGAGCGGCCATATTAATATCAGATAACATTAATTTTATTTATTTATTTAATTTTGTTTTTTTGGGCCACATCCGGCGGTGTTCAGGGGTTACTCCTGGCTGTCTACTCAGAAATGGCTCCTGGCAGGCACGGGGGACCATATGGGACACTGGGATTCGAACAACTACCTTTGGTCCTGGATCGGCTGTTTGCAAGGCAAATGCTGCTGTGCTATCTCTCCGGGCCCGACATTAATTTTAAACTTAATAAAATTTGTAAGGGACAAAGATGGACATTTTGATCAAGAGATATTTACAACAGGAAGAATTAACACTCCTAAACACACCCAATTAAGGACCAGAAAAATATTTAACACAATTGTTGCTAAATCTGAAAGAAGACATAAATAGCAACACATTAATAGTAGGAGACCTCAGCAAGGCCTTGTCACCCCCTGATAGGTCAACCAGACTGAAACCCAACAAGAATATACTAGCTCTGAAAGGAGAAATGGAAGAAGGTGACCTAGTGTGTGTGTGTGTGTGTGTGTGTGTGTGTGTGTGTATATATATATATATATATATATATATATATATATATATATATATATATATATAAAAGGCACACCACCCCAGAAAACTAAATACACATTCTTCTCCAATGCACATAGGTTATTCTCTAGGATAGACTACATGATGGCCTATAAAACATATCTCCATAAAATCAATAGGCTAGAAATTGTACGGACTACCTTCTCAGATCACAATGCACTGAAATTAGAAGTGAACTACAAAGGAACACAGAAGAAAAACTTCAACACCTGGAAATTAAACAACTCACTACTGAACAGCCAGTGGGTCAGAGATGAAATCAAAGAAGAAATCAAAAGATTCCTGGAAACATGGGGGCTGGAGAAATAGCGCAGCGGTATTACTTTGCATGCAGCTGATCCAGGACAGACAGTGGTTCAAGTTCCGGCACCCTTTATAGTCCCCTAAGCCAGCCAGGAGCGATTTCTGAGTGCAGAGACAGAGTAACCCCTTAAGTGCCACCGGGTGTGACCCAAACCCCCCTTTCCCCCCAAAAGAACTCACAAGGGGAGCTTAAAGAAACTCACAAAGAAACTTAATAAACTGGATTAGAAATGAAAAGGGGGAGATCGGGGCCCCGGGAGATAGCATGGAGGTAAGGTGTTTGCCTTTCATGCAAAAGGTCATCGGTTCGAATCCCGGTGCCCCATATGGTCCCCCGTGCCTGCCAGGAGAAAAAAAAAAAAGGGGGGGGGGAGATCACTACAGATACTACAGAGATTCAAAGGGTAATCAGCGACTACTTTGAGAAACTCTATGCCACAAAGCATGAGAAACTGGAAGATTGTCTTTGGTATACTCTTGCTGCTTATTTTGCCTTATCACTTACTCAGAAAGGAATGTGAAGCCTCTAAGTCTATACTTTTGGATTTATTTACTTCTCTTCAGTTCTACAAATGTGTTTTATGTGATTTGGGGCTGGGAATTGTAGGGGTGCTCAGGGAGCCCAGTGAATCTCAGTCTCTCAGTGAATTTTGGCCAACTGGATCTGTTAGGTACAAGCAGAACTGGTTTCAGTGGGAGAGTATTGGATGCTGTGCTCTGTGGGCCCTTGGTGCTGGGATTTCCTGGGTCTCTCTGGCAGAGCTTGGTGTCATCCATGTTAGCACTCATGGTGCTTGAGGACTGTGTGATGTTAGTGATTGAACGTGCAAAACAAGTGCCTTACCTGCTGTACTATCTGTCCGGCCCCAGAACCCAACCCTTAAGATGACAAGACCCTGCATGTCTGATCTTCTTTTCGTCACCAGTCTCCTCCTATGTCTTTTCTTTCAACACGGCTGCAATGACCTTTTCTCTATTTCTGGAACACATCATACTCCTGCTTTCATTGGGCCTTTGTACTTGTAATTCCATTCTTTTCAATAATCCTTTTCCATTCTTCATGTTTCAGTTCAAAGATTGCTTCCTCAGGGAAGTTTTCCTAACCCCATCAAATTTTAGATCGGATTATTCCTTTGTCATAGACTTTCAAGATCTGGTTTCTCTAAATAAGATGATTTACAGCAATTTTATTTATATTTTCATTGGTGTGGTTGTAGATGAACATGCTTTTTTGCAGCTAGAGTATAAGCTCCTGGCCGTGCTTATTTTGCTCATGAAGGTTTTCTTGGTATCTGCAATTAATAGGTACATGGTGAATATTTGTTGATTCTATGTCAACGGGCAGTGAGAAAAGGAAGAGGCAAAACTGAAGTAGGAGAGGTTGACGTGGGCCATGTCAAGGGACATCTTACATATCATGAAGATTTTGCACTTTCCTGTTAGCAACTTTATTTTGCACCAGAAACACTTAGGAACTTGTTCTGAATGTAGAGACTCAGATGTTACCCTCACATGCAGAATCATTCTCTTTTGAATTGGGGGTCAGGGTATAATAAGTTCCTGAGGGACACGACTGTGGTGTTTTAGGATGTATGGATACTGAAATTGAAGCAGGAAAATGACAAGCTCAGGACTGCAATTTGGCAAGTCTGTTCTGGTTAGGTCTCTTGGGAAGCTATGAAAGAACAAGACTGGACATCACAGTGATCATCTAGGTATGTGATAATGAGTGCCTGAGAGAATCAAAGAAAATCAAGAGAAGAAAAATAGATCCAAGGGAAGTTTAGATATTGTACTTGAAAGGTGTTGGTTTCTAATTAACTATAAGAATAAAAAAAAACCCACCCACAATAACAACAGCAATAACCATCACTGAACACCCATGATGTGCTGGGCACAATCTTCTGATTTACATATGTTGCATTATTTAGCTTTATAATTAGTTACAAGGCAGGTTATAGTGACATACCAGGACTGCAGGTAACTATAAGGTTTTTTGCTCTGAATGCAGGGATAAGGAGAGGAAGAGAGGCCTGAAGGAAGTGGTAGATGGATACTTTAACCTGGCACCTACTGACTTTAAGATTTGGATGAGAGACTGGGAACCTGAGTCTCCTGAGAATCTGGAAATGTGCCAGTAACCTGCACTCCTGGGAGTGAATGGGATTGCCCAGAATAAAAGAAGTAGAGGCACAATTCTGCAGATCCAAACATTTAAGGCCACAGACTTTCATCTGGCAAGTTTATGTGAACTTTCTGGAACCCCTCAGAGTTATTTGGGAGATTCTGGCCAATCTGTAATTATGTCTTAGAGTCTTGAGGGGATTCATGGCCCATCCCAAAGATTAGGTATTATAGCTACAAGATGTAGGGAGATAGGATTCATAAAGGAAGATGGGAAAGAGTAGCCCAAGAATAGTAAGAAATTCAGAAGGATCTCAGGAAATTCTTCTTTCACAAAAAGTAATAAAGTTTCACAGAAAAAGATACTCTTATAAAAAAAAAAACAAACCAAAAACAATTTTTTTTTTGGTTTTTGGGTCATACCTGGCAGTGCTCAGGGGTTACTCCTGGCTCCATGCTCAGAAATTGCTCCTGGCAGGCACGGGGGACCATATGGGGCACCGGGATTCGAACCGATGACCTTTTGCATGAAAGGCAAACGCCTTACCTCCATGCTATCTCCCAGGCCCCACCAAAAACAATTTGCTGAACTTAAAAGCAAATAACTGTAGTAGAATGCCTATCTCCAATATAGGCAGGGGATGGGAGGGGGGCATTGGGAGTGGGGAATATTAAACTGGTGAAGGGGGGTGTTCTGTTTGTGACTGTAACCCAACTATAATCATGTTATTTAAATATAATATAAAGATACTCTTATCACTATCAATGATGTCCAGAGTACTGCATGGGACCATAGAAGAGAAGATGGGAAAAAAGTCTATCACATTTGGCTAGTCACTAACAATTGAGTTTTTTTTTTTTTTTTTTTGGTTTTTCGGACCACACCCGTTTGATGCTCAGGGGTTACTCCTGGCTAAGCGCTCAGAAATTGCTCCTAGCTTGGGGGGACCATATGGGATGCTGGGGGATTGAACCGCTAGCACTTGCAAGGCAGACACCTTACCTCTAGCGCTACCTCGCCGACCCAACAATTGAGTTTTTATTTGGGGGGGGATCACACCTTTTAATACTCAGGGGTTACTCCTGACTCTGCACTCAAAAATTATTCCTGGAGTTGCTGTGAGATCTTGTGGAAGAATGAATCCTACAGGGATGCATGGGCTGGCTGCATGCAAGGCAAGCACTCAACCTAGTGTTCCCTCTAGCCCCAAACACTGGTATTTTTAAATTATTTTTAAGGGTGATGGCTGAGAGTAGGTAAGATGAGATGATAATTAAGAATGAATATAGTCTCTTCCAGAAGATAGACTGACAAGGAAAGGGGTCATGGATTAAGGATTATTTCTCTCCTTCCTCTTCTTTTCTCTTTCTCTTCTCCTCCACACTACCAGTGGTACTCAAGGCTAACTCTTGGCTCTGTACTCAGTCCTGGCAGTGCTAGGGAGAACTCTATGTGATACGGGAGACAGCTGCATACAAGTCCAGCATTTTTTTTTGGTTTTTGGGCCACACCTGGTCATGACATTCAGGGATTACTCCTGGCTATGCACTCAGAAATTGCTGCCGACTTGGGGGACCATATGGGACACCAGGGGATTGAACCGCGTTCAGTTCTAGGTTAGCATGGCCAAGGCAGACACCTTATGGCTGTGCCACCGCTCTGGCCCCAGTGCAAGTCCAGCATCTTAACCTCTGTATTATCTCTCTGACCCCTTGTTTTTTTCAGGCAGAAGAAACTTTGATTGCTGTTGTTTTTGGATTTGGTGCAGAGGGCCAACCCTGGTGGAGGTCAAGTCTTTACAAACCTTAAGGGACCATGTGGTGCTGAGGATGGAATTCAGGGCTCTAGCATGCAAAGCATGTCTTCCAATCCTTTGAGTCATCTCCCCAGCACCAAGGAAGAAGAAACAAATAAGAATACAGGTATATAGGATACAATTCTTTCCAGAATGGAGGTAAAAGTGCAGGATGAGAGAGATGACTCTAAATGAAGTGGGGTTAGGGTTAAACACAGAAAATCCCTCATGGAGAAGGAGTTGAGGATGTAAGCTAACGTAAGTGGCAGAGAAGGGTTTGTTATGAACAATGGGGGGTATACACCTGATGTTGCTCAAGAACTACTCCTTGCTTGGTGCTCAGGGATCATTCCTGGTGATGCTGGAGATGGAACCCAGACCTCCTGCATATACTCAGCTATTGATCAATTTTTCTGTCACCAAGTTTAAAATTTGGGTGAGGGTCTGAAGAGATTGTACAGTGGATAGGGTACTTGTTTTCAATGTGGCAGATCTGGATTTGATCCGATCCCTGGCATCCTATTTGATTCCCTGAGCCTTCCAGGAGTATGTCCTGAACACAGAGTGAGGAATAATCTCTGAGCATTGCTAGGTGTGGCCCTTTTAAACATTTTTTTTTTTTAAAAAATGTTAGAATGATTAGTAGAGGGAAAGGAATGACTGTCATACCAGCTGAGGACATGCCTTCTTCTTTGGCCTTGATGCTTCATTGTCTTTTCCTTAGTGTTGAACTCCCTTCTCCTATGTTCTACTTTTTCCTTCTCCAGGAAGCCTTCCCTGACTTGTCAACCCAATCTACCCAATCTTTTCTGTTGTTATTGTTGGGTCACACCCAGCAGCGCTCAGGAGTTACTCATGACTCTATGCTCAGGAATCGCTCCTGGCAGGCTCGGGGGACCATATAGGGTGCCAGGATTCAAACCACTGACCTTCTGCAGGCAAGGCAAACGTCTTACCTCCATGCTATCTCTCCAGGCCCCAAATCTACCCAATCTTAACAACAGACCCAACTTCCACTTCCTTTCCTGTTCCAGCATAGATGCCAACAGCCTCCTCTAGTTTAGTTTGTCTGTGGTTTCTGCAGAGAAAGTGCATGGAAAGGGGTTAGGATAGGGCAGCAATACCACACACACACATGCACTATTGCATGGTCTGGCTTCAAGAAGTCTCTTGAATTCTCAGGACAGGCTGTGTCCACAAGGGGGTGCTCCATCTGAAATGCCCTTGTCAGGATCTGGGCGTTAGCCCAGCTGGCAGGTGGGTCATCAGATCCTTGGCCCTGACTGGGACCTTTGCTCTCTACCTAGCAGGCCCAGGTCTCTGTTGCCATGACTACTCTGAGTTTGGATAAACAGGCTCTTCCTCCTCCTGCTTTCCAGCTCCTGACACATAGTGGCTCCCAGGGATTGGCTGGAATTTGAGTTCAGGTGCCCACCCCCCAGGTAGTCACAGGACCATGAGTCACTGAATGTTAGCCCTTGCCCACCCCACTGTTCTCCAGCTGGTTCTGTACCTTCCAGCCCCTGCTGGTGTCTTCCTGGAATTAGGCAGTGGGGGTAGGGGTGCAGAGAAGGGGGATGGGTCTCCTTTACTTTCTCAAACTGAGTGGTGGGGTGCAGAGAGGACACGTTTGGTCTGGAATCACCTCTTTGGGGTGAAATTTTCTGTCTGTGGAGACCTTACAGAACCTTTAACTTCAGTCATTAATAATAACCTCCATCTTCTGGACCTGGGGACCCTGGACAAGGGAGAAGAGGGGATGTGGGTGAGAGGATGCAGGGAGTCAGTACTGGGTGAGGTCTGATCCTGATTTGAGCCCAGCCTTCAACTGGCTGGATAAATTACTTCTCTGTGTTACTCAGTCCTTCACCTGTAAATAAGGATCATGATGGAGCACTGCCAGGGCCATGAGGATCACAGAGAAAGGTGGGGAGCCTGCCTTGCTCCCTACATGTTAGATATCCATGGATCAGTTTTATAAGCAAGTTGTGAAGCTCTCGGAGCAGAGTAATTCAGCCCTTGGTGGGGAAACAAAGGTCCATTATTGGGGCCTTTAGGGGATGGGCGATTTCCGGCAGTAGCTACTGAAGTAAGCTGCCCGGGTGGTGCTGGGCCCGATTTCCATTCAGTCAATGTTTGCAGAATGAATGGGGGAGAGCTGGAGCAGGGCCCACAGGAAGGGGAGGGCTACGCCTGGTGCCAGTGACAGGGAGGAGCCCGAGAGGGTGAGGCGGGCACTGCCCTGGGGCTGGGCAGAGGCAACCAGTGCCAGGAAGGGAAGAAACAGGTGAATTTGACCTTTAGTCTGAACAGCCGGAGGCTCTGAGCTGGGGTGTGCATGATCACTGTGGATCATAGTGAATCACTGTAGAAGAGCAATATGGAGGTGGGGAACCCCTGACAGAACCTATGGGAAGGACAGGAGCACAGGGGCCTGAGGAGAACATTCGGTGCCTGGGGCAGGCCTGGCTGAGCATGGCCTCAGCTCCCCAGCCTAGGCCCCTCTCAATAACCTGCTCTGGGGAGGAACTAAAAGGGAGAGGGGAATGTCAGCTCAGGAATGGCTGCCTGCTCCTCTTCCTCCCTGGAAAGACCCAGGTCCAGCTTGAGTAGTGGGGAGAGAAGACAGGCCCCAAAGAGGACTTAGGACTCAGAGACTTGTTTTCTGGATTCTGCTCCTATCTTCTGCCTAGAGAGGCAGTGAAAGAGGACAGATATCCCAAGACTTTGCTAAGCCCAGGAAGTGGTCTCTTAAGCTCTGGGCTCCCATACTAGACTGGAAGCCAGTAGAGATGATTGTGCACTGGCCAGCAGCACCTCCGCACTTCCTTTCCAGGCTAGGAGGATTCTGGCCTCGGGCTGCATGTTAGGAATTTGAAACCCTTTATTGGGCCCTGTCTTGCAGATATGTCTCTTCCCCCACATTGCTCCTATCTCAGTTCTGGAAGGACCACACATCCTGTCATGACTCAGGCATACATCCAGGCACACACTGTCCACACCTCCTGCTCTGACTCAGGCCCAGTCACAGGTACCTCTAGCTCTTCTGGGGAGATAATAAGGGTCTGCCTGAGGGCCAACACTCTGCCACCTGCATGCCTGAGACCTCACCTGCCTGATTCCGAGTTTTAGAGGGTGCCAGGCTTGTCCCCCACTCCCCACAGGCTCTCTCCTCACCACCCCCACCTGGCCATCCACTCACCTGTCCTGTGGCTTCTGTGTAGGCCTGGGTATGAGTAAGAAGTAAGTGCCGCTCCTCCAGCCACAGCCTCTGCTCCTCATCTAACCCTCTTGCTCCCTTTCAGTGCTCAGGGGAGGAGAGGACGCTGGGAGGGAGCAAGGCAGATGCCAGAGTCCACAGACGACAAGAGGAAGGGCAAGGGTGTGCAGAAGACTTCATGTTTTCTTCCTCCTCAGAGAGACACCCACACAGGAGGCCTCTCAGCCTCTCTCACTGCCTGCTTTATCGCAGAGGAAAAGAACGAAGCTGAGCACCCATGACTGGTGTGATGCCACGTTTATTGCTCCTGCCATCATCATCACTTTAGGAAATGCAGAGTTTTAAGATGCCAATGAATATAAAAGTCATTAGTAATAAAACTAATTGATTTAGGCCACAAGTTTACAACAGTGTAAACATTCATTAAATGTATTAATTAGTTAAATATATAGCATTAAATGTATTAATGTTAAGGAAATATGTTTACAATGGTGCTGAAATTGAGTTGTCTTTTTTTATTTGTTTGTTTTTGGGGCCCTACCAGCAGTGCTCAGGAATTACTTCTCTGGTGGTATTCAGGGGTACCATATAGGATGCCAGGGATCAGACACAGGTTGTCTGAGCTCAAGGAAAGTGTATACCCACTGTATTATGAATCTGACCCTATGTAATTGATGTTTTTGTTTATTTGTTTTGTTTTGTTTTGTTTTGGGCCACACCTGGTGACTCTCAGGGGTTACTCCTAGCTATGTTCTTCATAGAGGCTGGATTAGGCAATATTTCCAGAAATTGTTCCTGGCTTGGGGGACCATATGGGATGCAAGGGGGATCGAACCGCAGTCTCCTAGGTTAGCACGTGCAAGGTAAATGCCCTACCTCTTGTGCCACTGCTCCAGCCCAGAAATTGATGGCTTTAATCTAGAATTTCTGCTCCTCATCCCTATTAAAGTGCCCAAGATACCCCCTCCAATGTCCTTATGTTACTTCCAGTTCAGTGCTTATTCCATTTTCACATCCCCTACTGCTTGGTATTGTTTTGGAATCCAAGACCAAGGGTTTGTCCTTGTTTGATATGGTCTATTTCCATGATTTGTTTCATTATAAATCATAGATGAGTGAGATTATCCTGTATTTGTCTTTCTCTCTGACTTATATCGCTCAAGATATCTTTTAGTTCCATCTATGTTGCAGTGAACTGCAAGATTTCATCTTTTCTTTTTCTTTTCCCTCTCTTTTGGTTGTTGTTTTTTGCTGTTGTTTGTTTTGGGCAATACCTAACTATACCCAGTGCTTACTTCTGACTTTTTGTTTAAGAATCACTTCTGGGGGCCCGGGAGATAGCATGGAGGTAAGGTGTTTGCCTTTCATGCAAAAGGTCATCGGTTCGAATCCCGGTGCCCCATATGGTCTC
>PVKC010046572.1:0-11200 GCA_004027635.1 Crocidura indochinensis
CCCTTAGCCTAAATACAAGGACCCCTTAAGTTTTCTGGCATAAGACTGACTATGGGCTCTAGGTATACTTGGTTGTCCAAACCCTGTGTCATTCTTTGTATTCCCAGTAAAAATTTTCGTGCAATCTGTTGTTGGTGCCAGGTTTCACCTCTAGTTTCACTTCACCATTAAAGGGCAATGCGGAGAGCCCTGCCCTGAAAGCAGGTTTTGCTGTTGCTAAGTCCTCTGGGAATAGAGTAAGTTCTTAAACTGTTAAGTGTTTTTCTATTTGCATGGATTTTGAAACCTAAGTAAAAACAATCTATTGCATATGAATAAAACAGATACTTGCTTTGTAGAATATAATACTGTTTAAATTTTATCTGCAGACTTTACTGACTCATATGGTGTCCAGAAATTTGATCAAATATTTGGTGTTTCTTTCTTTAAAGGTGCTTTTGGTTAAAATAAACATTTAAGTAAGTAGAGTGATTAAACAGAATACATTTGATGTCTGCACCTGACCAGCTCCATAAACTTACTTTGTTCTTAAAAAACTGTAAACCCAGCAGTAAAAATTATGGGGACACCAACCACACAGCTAAAACCTGGCAATTGTGGGAGGAGAAAGAAGACCAAGTTCCAGCCCTGCAAAATTCACTGCTGCTGCACCCATCACACACAATCAGTTTTAGTAATGATAATAATAATAATAAGTAATAGTCCAGTATCACTGTTCTTCGATGGCTCTCTACAGAGACACTAATCTGATAAAATTTTCAATAATGTTTGTATTGGGGATAATAGAGTAGGACTTTTTTATTGTAGTTAGTGCAGGCACCTTGGTTCTGCCATCACCTACTTCTGGAAGATCTGGCAGTTGCAACCAAATCCACCGATGCTGCAATAGTAGTGCTTGGAATTCATGGACTGTGCAGCAGCATTTGCAGACTTGACAACTCCATTTTTATTTAATTCCTGAAGAAACACATTTATTTAGATGTCAATGTGTCACAAATTGTTCAGGGACTACTGAAGTAAAAGAATGATCAACTAACAAGAAATTATTTAACATGACTAATGACCCTGTTGTGAGATACGATATTTTTCAAAAATTTTCATGTTGCTGTACTCTTATTTTGTCTACCTTACATATATATATATATATGTATATACGTATATATACATATATTGGTTTTGGGATCACACCCAGCTGCGCTCAAAGGTTTCTCCTGGATCTGCAGTCAGAAATTGCCCCTAGCAAGCTCATCCTGGGCAAGCCAAGAAAACACTACCTCTGTGCTATCTCTCCAGTCATTTTGATTTTTTAAGGGGGTTGTTATTGTTGTTTTGTGTTGTGTTGTTTTGTTTTGTTTTAGGACCACACCCAGTGACACTCAGAGGTTGATCCTGGATATGCACTCAGAAATCACTCCTGACTTGGGGGAGCGGGCAAGGCAGATACCTTACCACTTGCACCAACGCTCCAGTTCCTTGATTTCAAAAAAAAAAAATATATATATATATATATCCCCCATTTACCTGGAAATAATGTGTTATGATCAACTATGCCATCTATTTAATAAGAGAAATTAAACTTAAAATAAAAGCCAATATCCTCTTCATCTAATTAGTTGAAAACCAATATGAAAATAAAATCTGACTCTTTCTTTTTCTAATTTAAAAAACATGATTACATACATGATTGTGTTTGGGTTTCAGTCATGTAAAGAAAATCACCCATCACCAGTGCAACATTCCCATCACCAATGTCCCAAATCTCCCTCCACTCCACCCAACCCTCACCTGTATTCTAGACAGGCTTTCAATTTCCCTTGTACATTCTCATTATTAGGATAGTTCAAAACGTAGTTATTTCACTAACTAAACTCATCCCCGTTTGTGGTAAGCTTCATGAGGTGAGCTGTGACTTACAGCTCTTATTTCTTTTGTGTCTGAAAATTATTACTGCAAGAATGTCTTTCATTTTTCTTAAAACCCATAGATGAGTGAGGCCATTCTGCATCTTTCTCTCTCTCTCTCTCTCTGACTTATTCCACTCAGCATAATAGATTCTATGTACATCCATGTATAGGAAAATTTCATGACTTCATCTTTCCTGACAGCTGCATAATATTCCATTGTGTATATGTACTACAGTTTCTTTAGCCATTCATCTGTTGAAGGGTATCTTGGCTGTTTCCAGAGTCTTGCTATGATAAATAGTGCTGCAATGAATATAGGTGTAAGGAAGGGATTTTTGTATTGTATTTTTGTGTTCCTAGGGTATATTCCTTGGAATGGTATAGCTGGGTCGTATGGGAGCTCGATTTTCAGTTTTTGGAGGAGTCTCCATATCGCTTTCCATAAAGGTTGAATTAGACGGCATTCCCACCACCAGTAGATAGGAAGGAGTTCCTTTCTCTCCACATCCCTGCCAACACTGCTTGTTCTCATTCTTTGTGATATGCGCCAATCTCTGTTGTGTGAGGTGGTACCTCATAGTTGTTTTGATTTGCATCTCCCTGATGATCTGATAAGACCGCCAGCTAATATCATGTACGAAGATTAAATCCAAATGGATGAAAGACCTCGATATCAGACCCGGAACCATAAGATATATAGAACAACATGTAGGTAAAGCATTACAGGACAATGAGACTAAATGCATCTTCACGGAGGAAACTGCACTCTCCAAGCAAGGAAAGAAGAGATAAACAAACAGATGGGAATATATTAAACTGAGAAGCTTCTGCACCTCAAAAGAAATAGCTCCTAGGATACAAGAACCCCCCATTGAGTGAGAGAAACTATTCTCCCAATACCCATCAGATAAGGGGCTAATATCCAAAATCTACAAGACACTGACAGAACTTTACAAGAAAAAAAAAACATCTAGTCCCATCAAAAAATGGGAAGAAGAAATGGACAGACACTTTGACAAAGAAGAAATACAAATGGCCAAAATCTGACTATTCCATGGGAAAAACAAATTCCTGTTCTCAGCTTCTATTAGATTTGGCACATTTTAGGGGTTGGTTGAAATAGAAAAGTGAGTGAGGGATTTGACATGTATGAAGATTCAAATCACTCTTGCGACAAGAGTGATTCTCAGCAAAAGAACCAGGATTAAGCCCTGAACACTGCCAAGTATAACTCAAACTTGCACTTTCCCACCTCTCTCCAAAATTAAATGAAATTGCACTTTATCCATTTTTTAGTCCCATTGGCCCTGAATTGAGACAAAAACTAAAACACTGGTTCTTTCTGGTTCTGGTGTTTTCAGTATGTAGGATAGAATTGCTTGAAATTTAGAAGCTTATCATTAAATTTCTAGGATATATTTCATATTATACATGCATATACTGATATATCCCCAATATACTTATACATATATGTGAATGTGTGTTTTATATTAGTCAATACAATGCCATTTTTAAAATAATGACAATTTACATAGATGACTTTAGAAAAATCATATTTTAAACCTTTCTGTTCCTACTAGTAAAATGTGATTGCTAAATTGGACTCATTTTAATAAAGACATTATATAAGGGTATATCATTGTTTGTGATATATTTTTAAACTGAATACACAGGAAAATTCTATATAAAGATACATATCAAGAAATGGCGACATACGGGCTATAGCAGTGGCACAATGTTAAGGCACTTGCCTTGCACATGGCTGATCTAGGATGGACCACGATTCAATCCCCTGGCATCCCATATGGTCCTCCAAGCCAGGAGTGATTTCTGAGTGCATAGCCAGGAGTAACCCCTGAGAGTCACCAGCTTTGGCCCCAAATCAGCAAACAAACAAACAAAAAAGAAATCGCTAGACCATTAGAACAACAGATCATTTGCCTTGCACTTGGTCGAACGAGAGAGACTTGGGTTTGATCCCCAGCATCCCATATACTTCATTGAGTCTACCAGGTGTGATTATTGAGAGCATAGACAGAAATATCCCCTGAGCATTCCCAGGCATGGTCAAGGAAAAAATAAAGAAATGGCACAATATAGAACCTAAGAAGTATACTTTGAAGATGTGTTTTGGTTAGGAAACATAAATCTTTAATTATAGCTTTGAGTATAAAATATGATTATACAGTGATCATATTTTATATTGTTGAATGTGTCAAACAATACATTATGGGAAAAGCTCTTGGAAAATTAATATTATTAAATAAAGATATTTACCCTAGCATAAATATAAAATTGGAAACTTGTTATGATCATGTTTTAGAGAAAACTAGCATTTACAAAGTAATAAATAAAACTTTGTAGAAAATCTTTAAATTTTTAAACTAATAAAACTTAAAAATAAACTGATAGATTTTACAGGGTTTAGGTTGTCAAGATATAACAATTTGAGTTGCATTTTTACATATCTCAGTTGTGGCCTGCTTATCAAAATTCTGATTCAACTATAAAATGAGGTTAAATTAGTACAGTACAATTATCCCTTCACAAAGTCAGCTAGATTATACACAGCTACTTTCTAAATTTAGTTAATTCTAAATTATGCCTTCAGTGAATTCATATATTAACCAAGGCAGAAGTATTTTGCTCACCAATAAGTATTATAGAGATTTTACATTACTCATATCTTAGAATATTATAATTCTTATTATTTCAGCAAGAAAAAATAATCTTTTATGATTATGCAGTTTTCTCTGAATATTCATGATTGTTCAAATGATGGAATCTTAAGAATTGTTAAAAAATGTTTATTTATTTATTTTTTTTTTTATTTTGGCCACACTCAGTGACACTCAGGGTTTACTCCTGGCTATGCAGTAAGACATCACTCTTGGCTTGGGGGGCCATATGGGATGCCAGAGAAACAAACTGCTGTCTGTCCTAAGTTAGTTTGTGCAAGACAAACACCCAACCACTTGAGCCACTGCTCTGGCCCCAAAAATGTTTATTTTTAATTTAGAATTTAATTTTATTTAATGTAAAGAGATTAAATTATTAATTCTTAACTTTATATAATGAACTATATTTTAGCAATTTAATAAATTCCACTAATGCATAAATAATATATTTAATATAATATTATGGATTATATTATATACATTATATATCATATATAATATGATATATAATATATAATATCATATTATATATGATATATAATGTATATAATATAATCTATAATATTATTAATATTATAGATTATATATACTATCTATAATATTATTATATAATATTATATATTTTTGTTAGATGGCAGAATGATTTATTGTAAATAATTGGATTTGGTCTGTCTAGCATATCATTGTAGGAAGTTATTGAAACCAAGTTCCATATATTCATTTTTTGTTGCTGCTATTTTTTTTGAGGGGGGAGGGTCACACATTGCAATAGTCAGGCCTTTATACTGGGTTTGGGCTCTGGGTATACTTCTGACAGGGGACCACTTGAGATAAACCCTGTGTCAGCCACATGCAAGAAAAACAAATTGTACTCTGAATCCGGTCCCCTTATTGTTTATCATTATTGTATGTATATATATATTTATATTGGTTACAATATATAATATATATTGTTTACAAAGATCCAGACCTTATTGTTTACAAAATTAGCAGCAAAATATATTAAAAAACCTTATAAGTCAGCAAAAATACAACATTATTTTTATATTTTTGCTTGCTTGTGATTAAGATATATCCAGTGTCGCTTAGGTTTTACTAACGGGTTATTTCTAGTGGTTCTCAAGATATCAGATCACATACTGAGACTTAATCTAGGGCTGGGTGCATTCAGGACAAGTGCCTTAACTACTCTATAATATCTATTATCTCCCACATTTTTGTTTGTTTTTGGGGGGCCACTCCTGGCTATGTACTCAGAAATCACTCCTGGTGCGGGGGACCATATAGGATGCTGGGGATCAAACTGAGGTCCATTCTGATCAGCCGTGTGAAAGGCAAACACTCTGCTGCCTTGCTATCACTCCGAACCCTATCTCCCACTTCTTTGTGTGTGGTAGACATTTGGAAGTGCTCAGAGGTTACTCCTGGATCTTCATTAAGGAATCACTCTTGACACTTTCAGGGACCATTTGGATTCTAGGGGATCATACTTGGGTTGGTAAGGTGCGAGGCAAGTGGCCTACCCACTGTATTATCACTTTTGTCTCAATTCTCACTATTTTCTTTTATTATTAAGTGCATGGAAAATTTTCTAAGCAGAATATATCTAAGGAATTAATACTCCACATAATGTATTTCAAAGCTTTTATAACTTCTATCCTCTGATTTATTCCATATGCATATTAACTAAATTTATCAATATATTTATATAATATTGAAGATTGAAAATTCAATTATCTAATAATTAAATTAAGAGAATTTATAAAGTACTACCAATTTCGGATTAAGCAAAGTCTAGTTTTATTAATAAATAAGAAGAAAGAAATATCAGTAAATTTTAAGTAAGATGAGATTTTTATGTGGACAATTTGATATTTGATTCAGAAATCACTTAAAAACACTCACCTTGGGATCCGGGAGGTGGTGCAGGAGGTAAGGTGCCTGCTGCCTTGCCTGTGCTAGCCTAGGACGGACCATGGTTCGATCCCCTGGTTCCCATATGGTCCCCCGTGCCTGCCAGGAGCGACTTCTTAGCGCATGAGCGCATAGCCAGGAGTAACCCCTGAGCGTCACTGGGTGTGGCCCAAAAACCAAAAAAACAAAACAAAACAAAACAAAACAAAAAAAAACACTCACCTTTATTTAAAATAACTATAAATTATGCACATACAGTACAAATTTATTTATATATATATATATCTAAAATTTTGAAACAAATGCCCTAGATGTAAAAGTAATAATAAAATTCAGATTTTAAGGGTCAAGACTAATGTTAAGTATTCATAAGGTGTTGCTACTGCAAGTATAGGACTAAAACTTGAGGTGCAACTGATCACATCAAGCAGAAACACTGGATCTTACAATATTGGTGAATACTGGGAAAAAGTTTTATCTTCAGTGAGCTATATTATTTTTTTTAATTTTAGAGAAATAAAAGTCAATAAGTATAAATATTGGTTATGACAGAATATATTGCTGAAGCCCCAGACAGAATAAAGCAAAGATTTTCTAGATGGACACAGCCTCCAATGTTACTCAGATATTGTATTCAACTGCCTGATCTTTCATTATCTTCTTCAAACTACTGATTTAACAAGCTAACAATGTAAAATGAATCTTGTCCAAACTTCCTTTTCTAGGAAAGGATGGATGTAAATTGATTCTTCCCAATTTGATGCACTTGATGAAATTTGCAACATAATCAGTGTGGCATTGTGAATGACTTTTGCCAGATGTGATTGCATTAATAGTAAGTCTCAGGAACATACAAATGATAAGAAATAAAACTCTAGAACTGAGTTGTCATTTCTGTAGATCAGGGTCATGAACAACATCAAAATGCCAGATTTCAGTGTCTGATTCTCATGGGTTCATTTGTGGTAGCAACACCAATTATTTCCGAGTGTTAATGTCGAGCAGCTTAATCTACCACTGTTTATAATATTGGTAGCAGGCACCAGTCTGCTGAATCATAGTCAAATAACTTGATTCAGAAAGATGTTCATAGTGTGCCTGCTGACTCCCTCTCCTCATATTCCACCAGGACACTGAGTGACACTTGTATCTATGCTGTCCACCTTGCATAAATACATGACACAAGGGCCTAGTTAGTAACCCAATTTCAAAGTTTGTCACTCAGTCTCTATTGAGTTATTTCTGAAATAGTATACCAACCCCAGACTTCCCTATGGTACTGACTGGAATCTCTATTGTAAATTCGTTGTAACCCATTCATTTCCTCTGCCAAATCCTGTTTCCCCTCATTATTTTAAGTTGCTTTACCCAAGAGTTTTTCCAAGTAGGATACCTGCACTCAAATCCTTATTATTTAAAAACTGTCTCTAGGAACCAACTTATATATACCTAGAAAAGTCAAGTAACCAAATATTCTTGAGTATAGGTTTTTGACAGCTACAAAATAATCAAGAGGTCTTAAGGGATAAAAATGTAAATGCACAACCAAGCTAGTAAACTAAGTATGTTGAGGGAGCTAAAATTTTGAAGTTTGTTGTAGACATTAGTCTCCAGAGGTCTCTATTGTGCCTGCAAATCTAAAAGCATGTTCTAACAGATATTTTTTGTTCTCAGTCATGAGGCCAAGAATATTTGGATAGTACACAGTTTTAAAATACAAAGATGTTATTATATCAACAATAGACACTTCACATTCTAATAAAGATAGCTATTTGATCTTTATGCAAAACTTTATTAGGTTTTTGCAAGCATTAAAAATGCAAGTGACCTCTAAGTAATGAGTTCTTCTGGTGTGAAATAAACCTCAATTATTTAGTGACAAACTCTATATTAAATTAAATCATGACATAAGACAATTTGCAATAGACTGCCAATGGAAGGCAGCTTTTTTTGTTGTTGCTTTTGGGCCACAGCCAATGATGCTCAGGGTTTACCCTGACTATGCCAGGGCTACTCCTGTCTATGCTCTTGTCTATTGCTCCTGTCCATACTTCTGTCTATTGCTCCTGACTTGAGGGACCATATTTGATACTGGGGAGCAAACCGAGTTCCATCTACCTGTGAGACAAACTCCACACCATTGCACTATTGCTCCAGCCCCTGGAAGACTACTTTTAAATAGTTCAATTGGTAGCTGTTCTTACAGTCTTGGGAAGGAAAACATGTTAAGCACAAATGACTTTGGAACATTAGCTTCTTCATGTTATGTTGAAAGCTTTCTACCATTGAAATTTATTTGGTTTTGGGTATTGTGCCCTCAGATAACATAATGGAATGTGTTCAAATTCTGAAAAGGTCCTTATATTTCATAGACACATGCAAATTAAAAAATTAACACCAGTTGTAGATTTAATCAGACTGCTGAATTAAAATAAAACATGTCTATTATATAATCAGTGAATGGATCAGTTTTAAAAAATATAGATCTCTTAGAATAGTCTTGAATCAATACTTTGAATTTATCCTACTAAATTTCCATTGCCAGTACAATCAATTTTGTCTAAATACCTAATAAAAATTCATCTATTGTCATTAAAGACAGTATAAGTTCACTTCAAATGGTTAACATACAAAGGCTTAATATTTTCCAGTCTCATTCATAACCCTCAGTATCAGAAAAGCATGTCCAAATAGGACAAAACATACTATAAATAAGGAATTAGCTACAAACCAAAATAATGCATGATAATTTAAACCATCAAAGACCTGGAAATTATGTGTAAGTATAATGTATAAAAGTAATGAAATAGACAATAAAAAAAGAATTTCTGATTATATTACATGTATTGATATTGATATAACAAATAGTGTTGATTATTATATGATCAAAATATAAAGTTATAATTTTATTGGTTTATTGCCCTAATTTAGGAAATATTTTGTTCTGAACAGCAATAATTTCAAATGACTAAATAGAACTTTAATGTAATTATAAGGTTATGCCCTATTTTCTCAAATTTTTCCAGCTTGCTGAGGTACTACTAACTTCTAAAGTTTAAATGCATATATATACTTTTTGTGAATATATATACATATATATGTATAGGATATGTATAGGGATAAAATTTCTACTGACATAACAACCACTAGCAAAGTACCAATTATAATATTTATTGAAACTAAATATAGAGATTCTTTAAGAATATTTTCTAAAAGATCAAAATATAGTCTTTATAAAGATATTGAAAATCATTCCAAGCACTTGAAGTATATTTAGGCAATAGTAAATATCAATGATAAATCCCTCTAAATACAAGTGTATCTGGAAGGCATAGATCATTACCTAAAATGGTGATGACATCGGTCACATTCTACCATGTATTTGATAAAAATATCTGTGCATTGAAGTATTAATCTGGAAATAAATTTGCTTTTATATTTGTAATATTTCTGAAATTTTGAAAATTATTATAAAACTACGACTACCAAATTGTTCATAATATAATTAGTCCAAATATTAAGTGTTCCAATATCAACCCCACTGACAGTGACCTTCTCTTCATTAATGTCATGTTTGCAACCCACTACCCCATCAGCCCTCTAAACAAATATAAATGTATTTCATATATTTGTTATAACACAAAAGCAAACAAAATTATAACAACTTAGATCAATAACAGTTATGATAACTGAGACATCTCATAATGGAGCTTCTAAAGCCATTGTTTGAGGGTTTAATGGACTACTTTGTGCTGGTTAAACCTCTGGGTAATTGTTTTCACTGAGATTGGTGTTACATAAAACTTTTTATTCAAAATTTCTATCATGCTTTGGAACTAGTGATACTATGAAATTTGGAGATGTCTTATAGTCCCATGTGTGACTATATGTGGTCCTGGAGCTAGAATGAAGTGGTTGCTTGCAGCTTTATGAAATTTATTTGTGGAATGAACTGCTTCTAAGGCAGAGATTGTCAGGTGTGGCTGCAGACAGCTGTGGCTTCAGGCACAGAAAGTAATCTGCCTGCCTCTATTCTAAGAAATCCCTAGAGTTTTCAACATGAGTTGGTCTACCAGGAAGGATCAGGCTGCTGCATCATTTTCTTTTCTAGATAAGTTGTGAAACTGAACCATTTTTCTGTGAGTAAGATGGTGGGCGTGACAGGGAACTTCTGAGTTTTCTGGTAATAGGGACAGGGTGTGTGGTGGTATATCTTAAGTTTTAACCTCCCTTGGGTTCACAATATATTTTATTACACAAGAAATGTTATATCCCCCAAGAAATAGATTTTTTGCACCAAATAACAGATTTTCATGTAAGAGAAATGATCAACATGATTATAAAATTCACTCTTTTTCCACAAATTCCCAATATTCAAAAGCAGCTAGATTTATAAATAAGTGTAAGGGTTAATATTATTGAGTATTTAGTCATGTCAGTTAGAAAGAAATGTTTAATTGTGAATTAATGTTACAAATTACCAGGGGTCCAGGAGATAGCATGGAGGTAAGGCGTTTGCCTTTTATGCAAAAGGTCATCGGTTCGAATCCCGGTGCCCCATATGGTCCCCGTGCCTGCCAGGAGCAATTTCTGAGCATGGAGCCAGGAGTAACCCCTGAGCACTGCCGGGTGTGACCCAAAAACCAAAAAAAAAACCAAAACAACAACAACAAATAAACAAATTACCACATATTTTTAAATTAG
>PVKC010046573.1:0-11208 GCA_004027635.1 Crocidura indochinensis
TTCGAATCCCGGTGCCCCATATGGTCCCCCGTGCCTGCCAGGAGCAATTTCTGAGCATGGAGCCAGGAGTAACCCCTGAGCACTGCCGGGTGTGACCCAAAACCAAAAAAAAAAAAAAAAATAGAGCTCTGTTTGAAATCGCATGGTTTCTCCTACAATTGATCCATGTGGAATATTTGCCCCCCTGAAATCAATGCCTCTTAAATATAGGGTCGCCTACTTAACCTTGTGTGAGTCATTCAGCTGTAGGACACACTGGTTATGTGGTAACAAGACAGTTAAACGGTGCAGTTAGGCAGACATGAAGAGACATCCCAGGATGAACAGTGAACTTATAGAGGGTTTGCACCCTCATTCCCTCAGAGGTGCTTCTATCAGAAGGGAACCAGCATGTCATGTGCAGAGTTATTTCCTTAATAATCATTGGTGTTAAAGACTCATACAGTCTCTCTTTTTTCTTTCCAAGGAACCACTTTTCTATGACATATTGCCAGGATATTCTAAAAAACATATCTAGGGCATCTTGCCCACACTCAGCCCATTAACTTCCAAGGAGAGATTCCAGGACCTGCGTGAGGCAAGCAGTTTGAAGTAGAATTTTCAGAGACCAGGCAAACATCCTGGAAAGGGCATTAGTAGGCGGGGAGTCTACACTGATTTTGATAAATAATTTCTTCAAATAGTGTTATCAGAGTAGAAGTCTTGGAAAGCATCTTTTCTAATGCATTGATTATAGAGCTTGATGATTCCCAGGATTTCAGCAGTGATAAGTGAGGGTTGTTTTGAAAAACATAAGGAAGGGATGTTTTGAAAAGTTTTAAAATTGAATGCCATTACTTAATTCAGAGATGAGCATCACAGACCCCTTCCCTCTGGAATTATCTCTCTACCTCAAAAAATCACATTTGCTCCCAATCTATAGAAAGGAGGCCAAGTTTCTGTCCTGGGCATATGGATGTTTGTGACATAAAGTGCTTCCCAAAGAGCCCAAGTCACCCAGAATTTCCCTTAGTCAGTCACTCATGAAGGCTACTGGTCATTTCTCTGGTTATGCATACCAGAGCACCAGTTTGGGGAAGATGTTGAGAAATACCAGAAGACATGGATTCCCAAGTACCAACCTGAGGAAATTGGGGTGAATTTATGGATTGGACATAATGTAAAAGTTTGGGGTATCATTGAGACTAGAATGGATGATCCCTCTACTTGCAGCCAGAAATACCTGCATCCATGTTAGGAGGTCCACAGTGAAAGGAGATTTATTCAGGCCTCTACATGCCTCGGCCTGCACAGCCCCTCTTGATTGGGATCTATATCCCATTAATCTTGGGAAGAGGCAGCTTGGAGACTTTTCCAGGTGAGACTAAAGGACTTAGAAATAAAGGTGAGGCCGTTTAGTATGGGCCACAGCCAGCAAACTTTGGATGGGCTAGAATGGGCTCAACTATTCTGTGGGAAGGGAACCTTGCAGTTTTTTTTCCCCATTTTGGCAGCACTCTGAACATCTCCCAAGATGTATCATGGAGTGAACAACATCTTGCCTATGTTTCCAATCCAAGTAGATGATATTGGATCCAGGGCACATAGGGCACCGTGGAGGATGATGGTGATGAGACCACCGTTTCCACCTTGGCATGTTTCAGTCTGCACTAGGGAGTGGGAGAGAGAAAGAAAGTTCCATAGGCACCCACACTTCCCAAAAGAAGCAGCATGTCAGCTGTATCTACCCATTTTATCTCTGCAGAAAGTGTCACACATCTGGTGGCCCAAATTCCAGAAGGAAAAGCAGACTTGGCTGCTCACAGAATGTCCCAGGAGTCAGGTAGAGAGGTGCCACCCTTCTCTAAGGACAATGGACCAGGAATCATCTCTTCTTGCCTAGAGGTCCTTGAAATGGGTGTGTGACCAGGATATCATCACCCCTAGAGTCCCCATTCCAAAAAAGAGGTGGTATCCATAGAGCAGTAACACAGTTGCAAGTACCAAGACTTCTATCTCATAGCTGATGTCTCTGGATCACACTGGATAGCCCAGAAACAGATCAAGCCGCTTATTTCAGACAAGAACTTACTTCTTTCCACCACAGATTCATGTGTGTTACCAAAACTCTAAGCAATATAAAAAAATTTGTCAAAGAAAACACACTAAAGACCCCCTCCCAGATCCAAATTCAGCCAAATCCTTATCCCTGAGAAGTAGACACTGTAAGTGTCATGTAGCCAGGGCTTGAAGACATAGGCAGAGAGGGCCAGATATTTGGAACACCCTGTGGCAACTGCTAGCTGGCCTGTCATGCCCCTTGGCATCCTAGCAGAGCCCAGGTATTCACTGTTGGTCAAGACTTTAGCAAAGTGCCTATCATTCTAGAGCTGAATGCTTTGCTGTGCTGTGGACATGTGATGGTGGAAGTGGCTTCCCAGTGAAAGGAGCCAGAGCTAAAGGCAACAGCTTTCAGGCTGAAAAAGGCAAATAGAGAAGAGCTGAAAAACTGACCATGGCAGGGGAGGTCAGGGTGGGGCTGAAAACCCAATCGAGGCAGGGGTGAGAAATTGACCTCTGTTAGGAGGAAAAACTTGGGGGGAAGTGAAAAACTGACCTGGGTGGGGGTGAGAAACTGACCAGGGAGGGACTGAGAAACCGATCAAGGCGGGGTGAGAAACTACCCTGGGCTTGGGGTGAGACATTGACCAGGCAGAAACTGACCTGGGTGGGGTACTGAGAAACTGGTCAGAGAAGTTGACTTGGGCTGGTAGGAAACTGACCTGGGTAGGGGTGAGAAACTGACCAGGGGGGGAAGCAGTGTGGGTAGGAAACTGATCAGGGAGGAGTGAGAAAATGACCAAGGAGAGGGTGAGAAATTGACTTTGGCTTGGGTGAGAAACTGACCTTGGGGCCTAAACCATAGCCCAACAGGAGGGCATTTGCCTTTCATGCAGCTGATCAGGGTTTGATCCCATATGGCATCCCATATGTTTCCTGGAGCCTGCCATGAATGTAGAGCCAGGAGTAATCCCTGATGTGTGGGTATGACCCCAAAACCCAAAAAAATTAAAAAGAAAAAAGAATCTGACCTGTGCTGGGATAAGAAACTGACCAGGGAGGGGGTGAGAAACCGATCTGGATCAAGACACTTGTGGAGAAGCTTCCTGTCTGAGACCCCTTCATCTGGAACTCTGAAGACTTTCTAGCATATGTGAGGATCAGAGTAGCAAAGAAAATTTAACTCAACATTAAGGCATGTATTTATGGGAAGAATCACAGAAGTTTGAGTTCTTATGAAAAAAACATCTTTAACTTTATTCAATTCCTCAAACTCTCCCTCTCCACCCAAGGATCATTCCGCTAGGGAATTGTGATTTTACTTTATACTCTATAATTTTACATTTTCAACGAAAATGCTTTCAGAATGTACTCATAGGACCCCCTGATCCGGACCAGGCTAACTCTGGTGGTAGAGAGCCTGCCTGCTTGAAAATGTAAGGCTAAGTGCTTGATCCCAGCACTACATATGTACTGCATGATGTCCCTTTTGAGATTCTGGTACTATCTTCAGAAGGTGAGTGGGCTTCCTCCAGATCTCTGAAATTGTGAAGTGTGTAACTTAGGTCATTATCATGGACAATAATAATCTCAAAAGGAAGGGGCAGAGGGCAAGAATCTAGAGTGACTCACCACTTGATTCTGTGACTTGAGTAAGGTCAGACACGAGGAATCTATCCTAGGTGATATTCAGCATCTCCAAGGCCCTGACCTAGAGTGCAGAATCCTCACACACACACACAAAAAAACCCTGGAAATGGCCATCAAAGACTGGAAAAGTTTGTGAAACCACAGAGGGTCACATCTGTCCAATGTGGGTTATGAGGTTCCATTTAGAAACCCAAGAAACTAACATACAGCAATTTATTTTTACTACTCAGCATTTGCATTTTTAAGAGAGCATTGTAAACAGATAAACTTTGTAGAGAGGTTAGTATAGATGCTAGCTATTTATCAGAAAACTATTGAAAGTAATTTTTGTGGGGGGGGGTGTCACACCATCAATGCTCTGGAGTTGAGGTGTTTCTCCTCGCAATGAGTATGGCCCATGTAATGTCTAGTCTCAGACTGAGCTAGATCATCTGCAAATCAATTGCCTCAGCCCTTCTACTGTTCCCTCAGCTCTGAAATGAATCTCTGGCTCTCAGATCATAATGGTTTGAACAGCTCAGAGTAAGCAACTGAATTTGGACTCTTAGGATATTTAGAGTCAAGTAAATGCTGAGTTGAACCACCTTCCACCTTCCAATAGAACATCAGACAAATGTACAGATTACAGGTGGCCCTGCTTTCCTGTACAAAATGGAGCCCAACTAGTCAAAATGAATAGAGACTCTTAAGAAAAACTCCTCTAAAGTTATATTGGAAAGTGCTGCAGGAGACAAAAACCAGGAACATAGCACTGAAGGGCCCAGACTTGCTCCCCTTACACGTGGAATTTGAAGAGGTGGCATTCTAATTGGTCCTTAACAGTCTAACCACAACAACCATACTTAAACATGCCTATCAAAGAGATAGGCTGGTGTGTGGGGGGTGGTAGGTAGAGAGGTATAAGAGGCAACCTGGGGACACTGGTGGAGAGAAAGTGACACTGATGGTTAGATTAGTTCTGGAACATAGTGTGCCTAAAATGCAACTAAGAATAATTTTGTAAATCTTGATGTCCTAATAAAAAAAACTAAATATGAATAAAGTACAAAGAAAAAATCAAGTAGACTGGTTTTAAAGGCAAGAGAATGGTATTCAGAGGGCTATCTAGAATTTAATTGGGCTTTGATTCATGATTCTGCCTCCCAACTCAGTTTTCTTAAGGTGGTTGGCAGGTAAGCCTGTCAACTTGAACTTTGGAGTTTAACCGGAAATGCTCTGGAGTTCTTTTAGGAAGAAACACTAAGATTTGTGCGAGAGGGGCCTATGTGCAAGGTGAGTGGTTGCTTAGAAGACTTTTGTTGTTTCTTTATTTTGGGGGGGGTCACACCCGGCAGTGCTCAGGGGTTACTCCTGGCTCCATGCTCAGAAATTGCTCCTGGCAGGCACAGGGGACCATATGGGGCACCAGGATTCGAACCGATGACCTTTTGCATGAAAGGCAAACGCCTTACCTCCATGATATCTCCCGGGCCCCTTTTGTTGTTTCTTATAGCATGGGGCTCCATTATGGCCAGATATCAAGTTCTAGCTACTGGTTTGTGATTTTTCTCCTGTGAATGTCATTCTCTCTTTCTGGATAGAAGGAGGTGCAGATTTTCCAGCCAATGAAAATAGAGTGGTCTCATGAAAACTTTCATACGCAGCAGTGGTGTCAAGATAAGAAGCAGTGACTAGGAATTGATATGGTGATTTTCAGATTCCCAAATAAACCTGCCAAACCATAGCAGACCTGATGTGAAACCTCCAGTGCAGTGGCACTGTAGTCAGGAAAGCTTCAGGATTTGTACAAACACACAGCCTGTGGTAGTGATTCTGAGAAGGAAAACAGATGCAGGCTGGCAGAGTTAGTGTTTCTATAACTGCTGCTGCAAGACCAACACTCAATATAATTTTCACTTTCACCTTTTGTCTTCAAGGCAAAAATACTCTTCAGTTTTGATGTTGGTGAAAACAGGTACTGACATTGGCCTTTCATAAAGGCCAAGTGGTATAATGCCTTTTTTTTTTTTTTTTTTTTGGTGGAGACACACCCAGTATTACTGAAAGCTTACTCTAAACTCTGAACTCAGGAATCATTCCTGGAGTCTCAGGGCACTATATGGGATTCCAGGGATTGAACCTGTGTGCAAAGCAAGCAAAGGCCTTGAATGCTCATTTTTGAAAAGCAAAGGAGTTGGTTCCCAGAATGAGCTATTGGCAGACCCTTGGGATTTATAATTACCTCACACCATTTCAATGGACCCCTGTCCTTTGTGTGTATAGATCTGCTATGTTAAATTAGCACTTGGGTTCTGCAGTAAGGGAGACAGAGAAGACTCATTCTACTGCTGAGTATCAAGTTGCCCTTTTCTAGCCTCAGTTTACCTGGGTCAACATGGAAGGTCATAGCCACATCTGCTTTCTCTGGACCCTGTGTCCTGTGCTCAGATACTTTGAATCCTGAAACAGGGACATGTACTGACTTGGTCACTGATGAACCTGATCACAGGATGATAATCCCTCCTCTATGATTCTGAAAGACCAGACACTCGGAAAGCTGTGACTTAGTTGGTTGCCATGTGTGAGCTGATCTGTGTTCACTTAGCAGAAGTTGTCCAGGGCTACCACAAGACTCTTCATTATCTTCAAGTGTGTCCCCTCTATGCCCACAGTCATACATTATCCTGTAGCAACATTTGTGAGCTTGATCTCCAGGTGCCACTCTAGTATCCAGGGGCCAGGGAAGCACCTGGTGAAGGTCACTCCTCTTCCAAGAGGAAGAGAAGAAGAAACTGTGCACATGGTTTTTCACATCATTCAGCTACACACTGAGGAGAATCAGAAATGGGCCTTCATAGGAGTGTTGGCAGATGGGGTACTAAGCCCACCCCCTACAGTTTCATTTTCAAAGGACTGCTGTGTTTGCTCTTCTGGCTTCCTGTTAGAACATAGAAAGAAACCTGCATGCTGAGATGATAAGGGAGGTGCAAAGAGGGACTGGACAGGACAGGACAGGAGTAGGACATGCCCAGGAAAGACTCAAACCCAGCATAGGCTACAGGGTATGGGAGAGAGTCATGATGCCCAGTTGTAATAGAGAAAGGCACAAGGTCTCTCATCCTCAGGCCCTGCATGACACAGACATGGGAGATGTTCAAGATAGTGTGTGCTTGTGATAGGGTTGGAGAGATATCACTACAGGGAGGGCACTTGCCTTCCAAGCAGTTGACCCAGGTTTAATCCCCAGCATCCCATAGGGTCCCCCAGTACCTATAGGAGTAATTTTTGAATGCAGAGACAGGAGTATGCCCTGAGCACCACTGGGTATTGTAGAGTTACAGCCCTTAGAGTGGGCTTGGATGGTGGTGGACACATGGAGGGAACTTTCTCTGCCATCCCAGGCCACATGGCTCTGCAACCCCCTTCAGCCGGCGGGTAGAAATCTTACTCACAGGCAGGCTTCCAGAGAGATAACATCTTTATTGGACCTGGCCAACGTGTGTAGCCTATGTCATAACCATTTATGCTGGATTCCTATTCAGCCCTGCATAGTACCTTCTTCCTTAGCCATCTCTCTATCTTGCTTTCTCCTCCATGCTGCCAAGTCCCTAATCCCTTCAGTCAAAGACCTTATCTAACCTTCCCAAGACCCCTCCCAGGAATGGGCGGGTCTTGCAGGTAGTTACACGTAAATCAGGAGTCTCAAACTTGTGACCCACGGGCCACAAATGGTCCTTCATACAACAATTTGTGGCCCTGCCTAGAGTAATCTTTTTTTGTTTTGTTTTGTTTTAGTTGTTTGGGTCACACCCCCCAACATTCAAGGCTTACTACTGACTTTGCACTAAAGGATAACCCTGACTTTGCCTCCTTCGACCCGCAGGTAAATTAAGTTTGAGACCCCTGATGTAAATCCAGGGTGGAGTCACAGATATGCCTCAAAAAACAAAATCAAACAAAAAAGGTGTGTGTGTGTGTGAATGTGTGACTGTATAAGAGTGGGAACATCCATGCATATTATATTATGTGATATGTGGGGAACACGTGTATAGTATGTGTGTAATATCTAGTATGCATGCTGTGTGTGGCATGCATATATTGTGTTGTGTATGGAATATGTGTGTGATGTGTGCATGTATTTGGTATGTGGATGAACCTGGTATATGTATGATATGAGTATGTGTGTAGCATGTGTACACATGTGTGCCAATATGTCTGTGTTTGCTAGGTGTCTATATATGCTGTAATATTTGGGGTGGAGGAAGGTCAGAATTAGGCTGCTCTTGAGAAGTTTCTATCAGGATATTCCTGGACTGTCTCCAAGCTTCCCTCCAGTAAAGCACCCCTTGACATATGCCTTTAGACACATTCACAGCTCCTCACTTCCAGGGGAAATCCAATCAGGGCTTCTTTGCTGGTCCCTAAGTCACTGCAATCCTTTCCAGCCTGACTCTTGGGGTAACTGGGTAGGGTAGGTTCAAGGGCCAGAGACCCAAATTTCCCTCTCCCAGCCAGGAGTCACTTTCTGGACTGTCTGAGAAGACCTGATAACTGGGGCTGGGCCCCTATCATGCCTGTCAATGCCGGGTGCCCAGGAACTGGTGGTTCCATTTGTGGTCACCTAGCAGCTTTATGAGGTCCTTGAGGTCTTCAAGTGCCAGGTGGGTTCAGCGTGGTTTAACTGTCTGTGCCCCAGAGCCAGCAGTCTTGGAACGGACTTGGTGCTGTGGCATCTGCAGTGAGCCTGGTTCATCCACTGCCAGGTGCCTAGGGCAGGATGGGGGACAGGTCAGGCTTCGGAGATGAGGCATTTAAGAAGACAGATGTGGGTTTGGAGTTGTCCTGTGGATATGCATACATGCTCATGAGGGTCTCCCCTGTCCAAGGAGCCCTGTTACCAGGACTTTCACAACCCCCCTTTCTTCCCTGGACCTTTGGGGTGGGGGCTTTGTCTACCTCTTCCTCCCTCTTCCTGCAAGTCCCCAGAAGCTAGGCCCCAGGCTCCCCAAGTATGGGAACAATGCCTTGTTTATCTCATCATGTTCCCACATCTCACTCTGAGAGCTCAGCTTGGAATACATGCTTGCTGAGTCCTCAGGATGCTTGGTGGAGGGGCGGGGGATATTTTACTGCCTCTTTAAACAGGCACCTTAATTGGGGATGTTGCCGAATTCCCAAGTGGATCTCAAAGGCCTGCCGGGCTTCCCTGCAACAGTGGCTGTGAAGGCTGGAGATTTTAGGACTCAGCACTGATCAAGGGACACTGCTGGATTTCACTCATACTGGGATCACCACAGCCACACCCCAGGGGCCTGGGGGAAGCACATAGTGCAGGGAATAAACTTGTGACCTTGCATGCAAGGTGCAGATCTTAATTCCTGGAGTCATCTCCCCTGCCTCACCTAAACTCCCTAATCTAGGGACTGGATAAATAGTTCAGCACATTCTTGCCTTGTATGCAGCCAACACAGATTTTATCCCTGATGCCCATATGATCCCCTAAGACTGCCAGAATGATTCCTGAATGCAGAGACAGGATTGACTCCTGAGTACCACTGAGTGTAGCATTCCCAGACAAGTGAATAAGCTGTTATCTTGCTTTCAGCCCTCACTTCTCTATCCTCTTCCCCCCCTTGAAAACCAGGACAGAGTTAGCTGTGGGGGAGGGATTGCAGAGAGACATAGTTAGACAGCCATGTACAAACATGATTGCACACAGATACACACATATCTGTCCCAGAGATTAAGTAGGCTAAGAAAGGAAAGCTGCTACACATTCAGTGGTAAAGGCCCTGGGCTCTTCTACATGGACACACACATGTGCAGTTACACACACATGCACAGTAACACACAAATATTGGGTCTTTGCACATACAGCCATATACATGTGAACATATGCACAGCTACATATGTATAGTTACATACACACATGCAGACAATTCAAGCCACATCTACACACATGAATGGCCTACACATGAACAGCTACAAATGCATATGTACACACACATAAGCCATAGACATATGCATGAAGTCACATGTACACGCATCGCATGCTCACAAGGAAAATCACATATACACACAAAGGGCTAAACACACACAAGTCACACATGCATACATGGAATCATATTTACAGGTCACATACATCTGCATCATCACACACATGCATAATCTACGTGCATGCTCACACATATACACATAGAGCTCTGCACCCTCATGTAATCCCTTGTCCCATCTTCTTGCATGAAATAACCCTCCCAAGAGCACACATTTGTTCCTAGTTCACCTCCCTCCTTCACCAAAGTGTCTGTCTCACCTGTGTGCAAGGCTCCAAGAAGATTATGTTCTTATCCCTCTGTGCTTGTCATGGTTCCACAGTGGACAACCACGGCAGCCTAGCCTGTGTCAGAGTAGGCATGAGGGGATGACATCTATGTGCAAGCAGGGACCCAGTGAAGTGCATGCAGGAACCCAGTAAGATGGCCACTGAGCAGTGTGGTTCAGCCTCTGTGAACCAGCACTGACATTACCTCACATTCAGGGTCCTAGGCTTCTGCATACAAGTCCTCCTTCATTACCATGCTCGGCTGTAAAAACTCAGCTTAAGGGGGTCAACCTATGGGTGATATCATTTCCCTGAAACAAGCCCCTGCATGGATGACCCTGTACAGAGAAGCCCCCGAGGTTCACCCAGAATCCCAGCGAGCATTCAGAGTGTGCAAGAACCATGGCAAACTACGTGGTTTGTAGTTGGGAGCATCTGGAAATATGTACATGTGCATAAATATTGGGATCATTTGACCCACAAGCAAAAAGCAGGAGTGAACTCCAGGGCCAAATCCGGCCTCTAGTAGTTTCCAGGCTCTTGCTCTCTTGCCTCCTGTGAGGAGCTTCGTGAATTCCACAAGCACATCCTGACTGGAGCTCCTTCCCTGACAGCGTGAGGACCCTGGACTTCATGTCCGCCCTGTGTTCCCAGCCTTAGCCTGCAGCCCCCACCTCATCCCCAAGTAGGGGGGTCAGGACTCCTGTTGTTTCAGAACTGACATCAGAGCTCCCCCATGAGTGGCAGAGCCCCTAAGCTGGAGGAAACCTAGCCCTCCAATTACTGGAAATTAAAGCCAGGTAATTTGAACCCATCTGCTGGGTGCCTGACCACAAACCACCTCTTAGCGAACCCCAAGCTGGATCCCCTTACTTCCCCTGTGTCAGCCCGGCTTCATTACCCCGGCCACGGTGACGAAGGGGACCAAGAGGTTACTGGGGCTTCAGTTAGCGCTTTGTCATTAGTGCGGTTATTACCCAGGTCCGCCCTCCCTCCCGGGACACCAAGGGACCCAGGAGTGGGAAGACTAATCTGGTAACAGGGCCAGACTCTCCCAGGGCTCCAGATGGAGGGGACATTCGTGCAGCCAGGCCCCTCTCCTGACGCGGTGGGTGGATTCCAGAAGGCCGGCCTGCAGCTGTTGGGCGCGACACTGTGTCTCTGGCCCTGATGCTTCACAGATGGTTCTGGTGTGTGTGGGGAGGTCCTTGCGATAC
>PVKC010046574.1:0-11209 GCA_004027635.1 Crocidura indochinensis
ATAACAGACCTATAGATTGGCTCCAAGAAGACTATCACGTGGCAGTCACAAAACTCAAGAGATTAAACCCAGTCATGTGGATGTGAGGAGAGAAATGAAGTATTATGAACAATGCTCTATCTTCAACTCCCCAAAGGGATTTTCTCTCCTTGGATCCGAATGGTTGCTATAGTAACAGAAAATATATCTAATTGCTCCTTCTATCTATTGAGGCCAATAGGAATTGACTGACTTGAATTTTTTCATACATTTCAGCTAATTAAAAAGAGAACATATTTGGTCTTTGGAAAAAGTAATATATTGGCCAACGTGATACTTAAATAACCATTTTGTTTATCTGAATTTAATTTAAAAGGAAATAAAATTCAAACTTCAGTTCAATTACACTAGCACCATATAAAGATACCCTATGACTCTGTCATATTACTTCATATCAAACACTCCAAAATAGTCTTAGATATTTGTATAACTGTATATATGGGTTGGTGACACCCATTCTAAGTCATGAACTTTGCTTTATTTGCAAGTACTAATTTCCTGGTTTTGAAGAGAAAGGGAATGTTGGCAACCATTTAATATGGAAAGGTCAAGGATATAGTTATTCCCTGTGGGACCATTATAAATTACTAACCTCCACACTGAAAGATAATATACTTGAGATATTTTTAGCCACCAAGTTTTTCATAATTTGTTACAGCAGAAGTAGTAAACAGATGCTGTATTCCCTACTAGTACCTAAGATCTATATAGGAGAGACCATGTTTATCATAGTCACTAACAAGCTTAGTGACTTGAGGAGTTAATTTGTAAATATTTGATAAGATGTTGATAATCCCTTTTAAATGAAAGGGCAGATATGGATCCTGTCATCTTACTGAAACTGCTGTTCAGAAATGTATGATACTGCAACTAGAAATTTCCTCCAACACAGGTCTAATGACACAAAACCTACTTTTCTTTCCAGGATACTAGACATGACACTGTATATACCTAATAACCAAGACAGCACTGAAAACAATCACCTGCTATTTCCATTACAAGTATACATTTTACTGCTCAGTTGTTTAAAGATATCTAGTAGCTTTCAAAGCAATGGAAAAAAAGACTGCAAAGAGAATCATACCTCATAAGAGAATGGTTGAAACGACAGATCTCACAATCCACTGCACTCACTACTTGAAACTTCAAAGCCCCAGGGGACTGAGTTGCAAGCAAAGAAGTGCATTTATTTTGAACTTAAAATGAGGCACAGTACATTTTCCTTAGCCAATAAATTATTATATATACTTTGCTGTATGAATTATAGCCTTGATTGTGGTTTTAAGCCTTAGCCTACCTTATTTGCTATCTTATCTTTTAAGCAAAATGTTGCCAATTCCTTTTGTACATGAAAAAATGATCCAGAGACATCTCCTATTTTCCTTTCTGCCTTACCAGAGAAATGAAGAGTAAAGGTCCATATCCATATGTCACTCTCTGAGTTTTCTCCTTCCTAATTACAGTGGCTCCCTTTCTTTCCTCTTTTCACTTTGTGAAGGGGCACACAGCTAAGAAACTGTTTGGCTTTTTTAGATGCATCACTGCCAATTAAGTGTATAAAACAGCAACTAATATATTATCACCTCATAGTTAAAAGGTTCATTGGGCAAAGCCAGGCAATTCTTACTAGGGTCTCTACTCCCATATGAGCTGAGATGTATTGCCATTAGAAAACTCAAATAATTGAGAAATGTCCCTAGGTGTAATACTCCACATGGTGCCTTCAAAGTAACCAATATTCTTACCTTGTTGTATATGGTGGAGAGAACAAGTAGAAATCATCTTGCCATTTATTACATAGCCTACGTCAGCATTCCTTTGTTCATTTTTTGGATACCACAAAACACTACCATAAAATTAGTGGCTTAAGCAATGCAACACAAATAGTTTCCATTTGTGGGTCAAATATCCAGATACATAT
The DNA here is from genome assembly GCA_004027635.1 of Crocidura indochinensis. NCBI lineage: Eukaryota > Metazoa > Chordata > Mammalia > Eulipotyphla > Soricidae > Crocidura > Crocidura indochinensis. The sequence goes on from PVKC010046574.1 coordinate 1,961, forward strand.
GTTGGTTGCTTTGCTCCCAGTTTAGTTAGGCAGGCATGAAAGTATTAGCAGGCTAGAGTCTCTGAGGAAAAATGAGTTTTACTTCTTCAGGTTGAGTTCAGTTCCTTGCATACTTGAATTCCTTGGAATACTGGTTTCCATTCTGAAAGTCAGCTTTTAGAATCTATCCACGTGCTCTCTTCACAGGCACTTTTAAATTCCAAGTCAGGAACAGGTTGCATTTTTTTTCATGGGTTGAATCTTTCAGATCTACCAACCTCCAGGATGGACAAAGTTTTCTGAGCAGTGATTAGATTGGGCAAACCAAGATAATCCTATTTCTATTTAACTCTATGACTATAATTACATTTGTAATTATCCTACTGCCATGAATCAAAATATTTGTGGATTCTATAGATTGAGGTAGAATTTAAAGAGAATTTATTGCTTTCCATAGTCACTTATACTACATTCTATTTTTAGTCAGTTAAGGTCATTTCAAATTCTAGGAGAAAAGAATTAGGCTTCACTTTTAAGTGTCAAAAACTTACAGAAGTGTTTTTGTTTGTTACATTACATCTTGATTTTACCAAAAGCAAAGATCATCCCTATTTCTTTGTATGTGTTTGTTTACAACTTGGTTTTACCCCAAAACAGACTGTCTTACATGTAAACCTGGGCAGGACTTTCTCAAGATAGCCTGAGCTATCTATCATTATTTCCCCATCTGAGTGTGGTCTCTATACTAAAAAAATGACAGTGTTGGCATATAGCTTGTTCTTGATATGAGGTAAACTACTGCCAGAGTACCTGTCTTTCATCCTCAGCCTGGTTTGGATTATTTCATGTGAAACTCTGCTTTAAATTCACTCACCCAGTGTTGGAAATAAAGCACATGAAGTTATTTTACAGCTTTAAAATCACAAGACCATTACTTCAGCTACATGATTTGTGCAAAGACTGCTTTTTGGTAATACAAAGTCATAAATTAACTTTTGTGCTCTTTTGTGGGGGAATGATATCTGGCTATGCTCAGGAATCATTCCCGGTGGCTTGAAAGACCATATGTGCTTCTCAGAATGGAACCCAGATAGGCCATGTGCAAGGCAAGGACCTTTTCTTCTATACTATTGCTCTGGCCAATTTTTGTTGTTTTTCAAAAGTTTCTTGTACCAGCCATTTTTGTGTGTGGCTAGGGATCAAAAGTAGGCACATATGCTATATGCAAGTTCTGCTACTAAACCACTAAACTATATTAATAAACCATGTTTTTTAATTAAAACTCTTATTGAAGGGCAAAGAAAAGAGCACATATGGTTGCACTGATGCTGGTTTGTTTGTGAAGTTTCCATTCAATTTGTATTGCCTTCCTTAGGTGCAGAATTTTCATGCACAGAGTGGAAAATTAAGGAAAAACAGAGGTATTACAGAACCAGAAGAAATAGTTATCCATTGCTATCTACATGGTATAAGTTCATGTATCCCCAAGAATAGAGCAGAGTTAAGTGTGAACTTTTTCAGAGAACTTCGAGGGAACTCAGCACTTCTGCTGAGTATTCTTCTACTGCCATAAGCACATCGTGGAAGGGAGCTCTAACACATAGTCTACCCTAGTTTTTGAGGCTGATTACCGGAGGAAAATCAAAACAAAGATGTTACTCATTACTTTTTTAATAATTGGAAAGGAAGAAGAAAAAAAACTGCCCCTATTTACATAAATTACAGAAAGTCCTACAGGCATTTCACACACAACTGAACTGATAAACTAATTCAGTAAAGTAATAGGATAGATATAAAACCAATATAGAAAAATATGTTGCATTACAATTGCATCAAAATACTTAGGAATAAGTCTAATTAAGGAAGTAAAAAAAACCTGTATACTCAAGTAAATGCAAAACTATTAAACGTTCATGAGTCAGAAAAATTGCTAAAATGCCCATAACACCCAAAAACAATTTATGTATTTAGTGTAGTCACTATAAATATCCAATAGCATTTCCTACAAAAGTAATACAACTCCAAATATGTGATGTAACTACTAGACGGTTCAAATAGAGATGTGTCTGAAGTGATAACACAGTGAGTAGGTCACTTGCCCTTTATAAGTGACTTTTTAATTGAAGATAAAAGTATGGTATTGGTATAAAAATAGACACATAGATCAACAGAACAGAATAAAGTGTTCAGAAATAAACCTATACATATAAGATCAATTAATTTATAATTAAGGACTCAGGAATATATACTGGGAAAAGTTGTGGCCACACCTTCTTTTACTGCATTTTTTTATAACTGTCACTTTTAATCAAGGTATATACATTGTTTCTTTAGATCTAATGTTGCACACTTAATAGACTAAAATATAGATGAAACATAAACTTTATAGGCACTTGGAAGTCAGAAATTACATGGTTTACTTTATTGGGAAACTCATTTTACTGCAGCAGTCAAGAATTGAATCTGTGTATCTCTGAGATATGCCTGTAAATGATAGTAAGAAAACAGAAGAGCTACAGGGAAAAGAATAAAATTGGACCAATATTTTATAATAGTTTTATACATACAACAACTGAAAGTAGATAAAAGGCTTGAATGTAAAACCTAAATTCACAAAACTCGTAGAGCAACATAGGTGATAAACTTGATATCAGTCCTATTAGACATTTATGGTCCGAGATGAAAGCAGAGGAAACTAAAAGCAAAAATAAAAGACTACATTAGATCGAAAAGTATCTTTACAGCAAGTAGAATTACCAAAACAATGAAAAGACAATCAGTAAAATGGGAGAAAATACTTGAAAGTCATAACTATAATACCCAAAATAGGACAAATTTGAACAACTCAATAGCAATAGGACAATACATATAAAAAGAACGCAAATCATCTAAAAAATTTTTCCAGATTATACAAAAGCCATCACAGATTATGAGAAAATTGCAGATGAAAACCATTATGAGGTATTATCTTGTGCCTATTAGAATGCTTTTATTATCAAGAAGATGATATAAATATTGAGGAGGATGTGGAAAAATGGGAAACCCTATGCAGTGTTGGTAGGAGTGCAATCGGTGTGGCTTCAACAGAAAGCACTCTGGTGGTTGCTCTAAAAACTAAAAATAGAACTACTTTGTGATACAACAATAGCACACTGATTATCTACCCAAAGGGACATTGGTGGTGGGGAACTTGCACTGATGAAGGGGGGTGAAAAAAAAAGTTAAAAAAAAAATAAAAAAAAAAGAAAAGGAAAGAAAAAAAAATAAGGCCTCCCAATTCTTATCACAGGCTGTGTTCTTCACACTGACTGTATAGAAAGAGGAGGTACAGTAAATTCACCCCATATACACCTCAACCCAGACCCTTGCCTGGTCTGTATTGGGAATTTAGGGGACAAAAAAAAAAAGAAGACAACACTTATTCAAAAATATATAGGAAAAGTGAACACTGCTGAATTTATAAATTTTAAAATTTATCGTATATAAATATACATGAAAAAGAATTTCATATGGCCATAAAAATGATAATTGCAGAAGCATTAGTGGATCAAGAGGTCTTTTGTGAAGAAGTCTTCACAGATAAGTCTGAGTAAAACAATGCTATCTCACATTTATGGACTGTAGGGGGAGAAAACCTCATAGACAGAAAGAACAGATGGCTAGCTATTAGAGACTGATACGAATGAAAGGAGGAGAATTACAATAAGGAGGTCCTAAGTTACAAACTTTAAGTTCTTTTTTTTTTTTTTGGTTTTGGGGCCACACCCAGTGACGCTAAGGGGTTACTCCTGGCTATGCACTCAGAAGTCGCTCCTGGCAGGCACAGGGGACCATATGGGAACCGGGGGATCAAACCGTGGTCCGTCCTAGGTTAGCGCAGGCAAGGCAGCAGGCACCTTACCTCCAGCGCCACCACCTGGCTCCCAAGTTCTTTTTCTTAACTAGAATTTTTTTCTAATATCTTTATATAATCATAGTGGTCACAAACATGTCTGTGGCTGGGTTTCAGTCATAAATGTACACCCCTTCACCAGTGAAACCTTCCCACCAACAATGCCCTCATCTCTACCTCTTCCCACCCTGCCTATGTTCAAGACAGGCATTCCATTTCTCTCACTATCATTGTCATGATAGATGTTAGTGTATTTATTTCTCTAACTGCACTCACCAATCTTTATGGTAAGCTTTATAGCATAGGCTGTTCTTTCCAGCTTTCACTTCTATTGTCTTGGGTTATTATTACCATACTTTTATTTTTCTAATATCCCACATATGAATCTGACTTATTTCACTCAGTATAATAGTTTCCATGTCCATCCATGTGTAGGAAAATTTCATGACTTCATTTTTTCTGACAGCTGCATTGTATTCCATTGTGTAGATGTACCACAGTTTCTTTATCAACTCATCTGTTCTTGAGCTCTGGGCTGTTTCCATATTCTAGCTATTGTATACAGTGCTGCAATAAACATAGGTGTGCAGAAGGAATGTTTGTATTTTGTTATTGTGTCCTTAGGGTATATTCCTAGGCATGGTATTGCTGGATAATTTCCAGATTTTGAGGACTATCTATATTATTTTCCAGAGTGTCTGGAATAGATGGCATTCCCACCAGCAGAGAATGAGAGTTCCTTTCTCCCTATATTCCCACCAGCATTAGTTTTTCTTGTTCTTTGTAATGCGTGCACTCTCACTGACATGAGATGATATCTCATTGCTGTTTTGATTTGTATCTCCCTGATGATTAGTGATGTGGAGCATTTTATCATATGCCTTTTGGCCATTTGTATTTATTCTTTGAGAAAGTATCTGTTCACTTTTTGATGAAGTTAGATGTTTCTTTCTTGTTAAGTTCTATTAGTACCTTGTATATCTTAGATATTAACCTCTTATATAATAGATATTGAGTGAATAGTTTCTCCCATTCTCTGCGTGGCTTTTGTCCTAGTCACTGCTTCCTTTGAGGTGCAGAAGCTTCCCATTTTAATATATTCCCATATGTTCATATCTACTTTTTTGGACAGTGTTGTTTCCTCCTTGAAGGTGTCTTTAGTCTCAATGTCATGGAGTGTTTTACCTAGGTGTTCTATATAGTTTATGGTTCTGGGTCTGATATCAAAATCTGTAATCCATTTTGATTTGACCTTTGTGTATGGTGTTAGATGGAGGTCTGAGTTCACTTTTTTGCATGATGTTGACCAGTAGTCCCAACACACTTGTTGTAGTGGTTGTCTTTTCTCCATTTTGCAGTTTTTGCCTCTTTATCTTTTTGTTTTTGTTTTGTTTTTGCTACTTTGGGTCACACACAGTGATGCTGAGGGGTTGCTCCTGGATATGTGCTCAGAAATCGCTCCTGGCTTGGGGAAACATATGGGACACCAGGGATCGAAGCAAGGTCTGTCTTGGGTCATCCATGTGCAAGGCAAATGCCCTTCCACTGTGCTATCACTCTGTCTCCAGTTTTTTGCATCTATATTAAATAATAATTGATTATATGTCTAAGGAACATTATCTGAATACTCAAGTCTATTCCATTGATCTTAGGACCTGTCTTTATTCTAATATCATACTATATTAATTACTATTAATTTTAATATAATTTAAAGTTGGTGATAATTATGTTTCCCATTTTCTTTTTCCTAAAGGTTGCTTTAGATATTTGGAGGCATTTATTTTTGAAATAAATTTCAGGAGTGTGAAGTTACAAACTTTTATTTCTAAAGAAGTCAGGGCTAGACAATGAATCACTATGATAATAATAGCTGTAAATAATCACTCTGGACAAGATCTGGTTGCTGAAGATCACCCAGGTAAAGGGATAGTTATGATACCCCTTCAGAAACAATATTTCACACCTACAACTTAAAAGGAAGAGAAAAAAGAAATATGTCTGCCATAGATGCAGACAGGAGAGAAGCTGGGGGAACACTATATGAGTGAAACCCAAATATGAACAACTTTATAGTTGTATATCACTTGTGATTCAATTCAAATTTAATAAAAAACTTAGTCATGGTGATTTCTTACAAATATTATTGTGATATAGATATTAATATGAGACTGTGAATTTTAAAGTTGTTATGAGTAAATCTTAAAAGTTCTCATAGAGGGCATAGGTTAAAATTGGTATAATTTATACAAAGCTTCCAATAATAAAATGTATTCAAGGTATAAGGTTCTTGCCTTACACAGCATTCAAGAAAAGTGAATTCTTTTTCTTATACAGTATATTTTTTAAATCTTTATTGAAGCACCATGATTACAAGCATTATTGTAGTTGGGTTTCAGTCATAAACAGAACACCCTCCCCCCCCTTCAACAGTGCACCATTCCCACCACCACTGTCCCTGCATGTGTTTTGTTACAGTTGCTTTATTAGATGTGAGTATTCATAAGTATATAACATACTTTATGCATACAGATATATTGAATTCATACAATGTGTGAGAATAATAGAGCATGGGCATGAGATCATTTGGGATCAAATATAGGCATTGTGATATATAGGTCATCTACTCTACAAATTGAACCACATCCTTAGCCTCCTCCTCTTGTTTTATTTTTTTCTTCTCTTATTTTTCATCTTCCTTCTCATCTTCTTTTTCTTTTTTCTCTTCTTACTATTCTTTGTTATGTTCTTACTCTACTTCCTCCTACTCTTTTACTTTTTCCATTTTATCTTCTCCCTCTTCTTCTTACTATTCTTCACAATATTCTTCTTACTCATCTGTGCCTTATTTTTTACTCTTCTTCTTTGCCTTATTCTTCTTAAAATTCTTCTTCCTCTTCTTCCTCTTCTCACTCTTCCTACAACTCCTCTTATTATTCTTGTTCTGGGTTTCTGGGACTTCATTGAATCCTATGTTGTTTCTGTTGAGTTTATTAAAGACTTATATTTTCATCGGTTCATATTCTTTGAGTATTTCAGACATTGTCTGATCATTTGCTTTAAGGTTCTCTTCCATTCTTTTCTGCTATATGGAGTTGTTCTGCACCTCATCCTCTGCTCACTGACCCCATTTGCAGCTGCCATTACTCCAGTGGAGAGGCTTTCCATTGAGGTTTTCAATTCATAAGCCGAGTTTTTCAGACCTGTTATTTCAGTGTGAAATTTTCTAATTTCAATCACCAAATCCTCTTGATTCTTACTTGTGTACCATTCAAATCTATAGATACTTTTTGAGTTCCATGAACATCTTCCATAATTCTTCTCTAGACTTCTTATTTGAGAGGATACCTAACTGTTTGGTACTTTTTGGATCATCATAGAAGCCATCTTAGTTCTCTGTACATGGGATAGTACTGAAAAACTTCCCCATTGTGAAGCTTGTAATGTGCTTTTTACTATGTACTGAGTGCTGTTTAAGGGTTAAAAGATGTGTGCAGTCCTAGGGTGTGGGTCCTGGAGAGATTATGCTCCTTGGTGTCTTCTTGACTGCCTCCTGCAGAAAGAAATAGAAGTAAATTCTTAAAGTTTCATGCATTCCCTGTCAAAGTGATTAATAAGTAATGATGAAGTTGAGATTACCAGTGTAGCTCAACAAAAACTTTTGAAGTTAACTTGAGTTCCTAAGCCAATTAAAAAATACATCATACTCATAAAAATTCCTAACTAGGCTTAGAGGTGATAAAAAAAAAACAAAATAATTCAAGTAGAAAATATCATACTTAAGAGTCCCCTGATAACCATAAATTTTTAGTCTGTGAAATTGGAAACACATTTGAAATGCCTTTTCTTAAGCATGAAAATGAGCAAACAAAATGTCAGCTAAGAAAAAACACCACGACTAAGGACATAGATCAACATTTACCATTGTTGGCAGTTCTTTGTTATTGATACAAAGTTAGCTTCAAAGATAGGAATTAAAGTTGTAAAATGATCCAGCAGACAAATTGAACATTTATTTAATTTAATATTACAGTTTTAATTCTAATTATTGGTTGTCAGTTTTATATATTAGTCTAATTCAGTGAGTTAACATTATTTGTTGAATATAGAACATAATAGAAATAGTGATATGATCAAAGGCCTCAAGTATTTTCCCCTGTTTGCCCTGAAACACAGCAGGCATCTTGGGTCTTCTCTTTGCTATCCTGCAGCCTGGGATTTTGATCGCCATAGTTCCCTGAGGGCTCATCTTCTTCAGAGATGAGCAGTCCTGCCACAAAGGGAGTAGCTCAGAGCAGCAGAGTAGCACAGCTGCTCCACTTCACTTTGTGGCCACGCACATTTTCTAGCCAACGAACACCACCAAAACATGTAGAAAAATACACACTACAAGCATGACAATGGAAAAACGCAGGCCAACACCAGGGAAAAAGAATGAAGATGACAGCTCGATGACCTGAAAATTGCCAACCACCTAGTTTCTCAGATATGAAGTTCAAAGAAGAAATATGAAGGATGCTCCTAGAACTCAAAGAAAGCATAAATTGAGTTGAATGGAACACAGGTATTTATCAAGAGGATGAAGGTAGAAATCAGAAAACTCCAAACTGAAATAACAAGTCTGAAAAACTCAGTAGACGAAATTAAAACCTTAAATGGAAAGCCTCTCTTACAGGGTAACAACAGCTGGAAATTGAATTAGTGATCTGGAAGATGAGATGCATAACAACTCCATACAGCAGAAGAGATTGGGAAAAAGGCTTAAAGCAAATGATCAGACAGTGGAAAAATTACTCAAAAATATGAACAAATGAAAATATAAATCTTTGATAAGTTCAACATAAATAATATAAGAATCACGGGAGTCAAAGAGAAGCAGGAAGAAAACCCCCAAGATGAATCAGCAGTCAAAGATATCATTGCAGAGAAACTCCCAGAGATTAAAGACTGCATGCAACCAAATCCTACATGCCCAAAGAGTACCAGCAGCAAGATCAAAAACATAAATGACATTCAAAGGAGCATCCTTAAGATTTATAGCAGACCTGTAACAAGAATCCCTCAAGGCAGTGGTGGGACATAGTGAAAAAACTAAGTGAAATGAACGCTTCGCCTAGAATATTGCACCCAGCCAGAGTCACTTTGACGTCTGAATGAAGTATTCACAGATAAACAACAGCTCAGAAACTGAAAACTCAAAACCAGACTTAAAAGAAAAACTGAGGGGCCCGGGAGATAGCATGGAGGTAAGGCGTTAACCTTTCATGCAAAAGGTCATCGGTTCGAATCCTGGTGCCCCATATGGTTCCCCGTGCCTGCCAGGAGCAATTTCTGAGCATGGGGCCAGGAGTAACCCCTGAGCACTGCCAGGTGTGACCCAA
>PVKC010046575.1:0-11189 GCA_004027635.1 Crocidura indochinensis
CCTTCCTTCCTTCCTTCCTTCCTTCCTTCCTTCCTTCCTTCCTTCCTTCCTTCCTTCCTTCCTCCCTCCTTCCCTCCCTCCCTCCCTCCCTCCCTCCCTGTTGCTCCATGTGTGCTTGACCCTGCAGACAGCTCAGCAGTGGAGGCAGCCACTGTGGAGCCTTCCTTGGGGCTTGGACACAGGCCCTGTTGGCGTCATATCTCCCAGCCAAGCTGGGTGAGCACTCATGAGGTTCGTACCTCCTGGTTGGCCGAGTACTCACCAAACACGACTGTTCAGGGTGATGTCAATTACCACTTTATGCTCCACTGGTCGTTGTGTGCAGGAAAAACATCTTTTTCACTCTTTGATAGAACTTAAAACTGTACAAGTTGCAGAGACGATGCAGAAGTGGCCAGAGAGAGGCCCAGGGTCGAGGCGCTTGCCCCACTCTCATTCAAACCAGGCATCATGTAAGGTCCCCAAGGATCACCAGGAGTGGTTCCTGAGTATGGCATGAGCTGGCCCCCACCAACCAATCAAGGGACAAACTCAGGCCGAGTCACAGGGTCCTTGTTTGCCAGTGTTGCGTTTAGGCTTGATCATGTTCTGCTTGTTTCTCCATGAACAGCTGCTGACTGTCATCTGTGTTTCTCTTTCAGGAATGGGGGAGATAGAGGGCACCTACCGAGCCCTGCAGACCCCCGCAGTGCGTCTGAGCACTCAGACGATGCCCATGGGCACGAGCACCCTGGAATCTGGCCAGGGTCTCGGGGCTGTGACTGCGGCCAGTAGTGTGCGGGAGAAGCTCCTTCCTGTGCGAGTGAGACTGCTAGACGACTCTATAGAGACCTTTGCCACTGAGGTAAGCACAGAGGGTGGGGCCTGTTCCTGCTCTTTCTGGAAGTTTCCGTCAAGATTCCTCTCACTGTCACTCTGCTTCCTCCTCTTTGGGCTGGCCCCTAACTGAGTACACAGCTCACTGCCACCACCCAGAGTCAAGGGCCTGACATGGTGGAGGGGGGAGCTGGGGAATGGTGGTCACAACACCCTTCTGGGTGGCCTGGAAAGGGTGAGCGTTCCCTGGATCAGTCAGGCACAAGTCACCACAAAATTATAAATGGCTGGGGCTACCTCAGAGGTGAGGTGAGGTGAGGTCTACTCTGAGGACTGAGGCTGTAGTGACGTCCAGCAGCATCGAATGTGCCTGCTAAGTCCTAGGCTCACAGCCAAAGTGCTCACAGAATCCTCAGAGAGTGTTCAGAGTCACTCCAGCCTGTGCTTGGAGATGCCTGAGTGTGCTCAATGACACCTCAGCATGGCTTTGAAAGCATCCCAGAGTGTGGGAGCCAGAGCAGCAACATCTGCAGCAAAGGGAAGGAAATGAAAAAATATTTGGTTTTCTTTTATTTATTTATTTTTGGCTCCATGCTCAGAAATCGCTCCTGGCAGGCACAGGGAACCATATGGGATGCCGGGATTCCAACCAATGACCTTCTGCATGAAAGGCAAACGCCTGGAGGCTGGGCAGTGGTGCTGGAGGTAAGGTGCCTGCCTTGCCTGCGCTAACCTAGGACGGACCGCGGTTCGATCCCCCGGTTCCCCATATGGTCCCCCGTGCCTGCCAGGAGCAACTTCTGAGCGAATAACCAGGAGTAACCCCTGAGCGTCACCGGGTGTGGCCCAAAAACCAAAAAAAAAAAAGAAAGGCAAATGCCTTACCTCCATGCTATCTCGCTGGCCCCTTGGTTTTCTTTTCTTTTATTTATTTATTTGTTTATTTATTTTTGGTTTTGGGGTCATACCTGGCAACACTCAGGAGTTATTCCTCTTTGCTCTGGAAGGCTCGGGACCATGTGGGATGCTGGGATTCGAACCGCTGTCTGTCCTGTGTTGGTTGCATGCAAGGTAAATGCCTTACCGCTATCGCTTTGGCTCCTTGGTTTTCTTTTTGTTTTGTTTTGTTTTGGGGCCAGACCCAGTGACAATCAAGGGTTACTCCTTGCTATGTGCTCAGAAATCGCCCCTGGCTTGGGGGACTATCTGGGATGCCGGAGGATCGAACTCGTAGTCCATCCTGGGTCAGCCATGTGCAAGGCAAATGCCCTACTGCTGTGCCACCACTCTGGCCCCAAGACTTGGTTTTCTATATCAGCAAGATTATAATGCCTAACTTGAAAATTATCTGTCATTAGACAAGAAAATAGTTGAATATGAAATATATTTATATATTAAGTAGCAATCTTAAGTATGTGATACTATATAACCTATTTTTTCTTATTTTGTAAATGGTATTTGAATGAGTTTTTTTTTTCTTTTTTCTCTTTTTTTGGTTTTTCGGGCCACACCCATTTGATGCTCAGGGGTTACTCCAGGCTAAGCGCTCAGAAATCGCCCCTGGCTTGGGGGGACCAGATGGGACCAAGGGATCGAACCTCGGTCGTTCCTTGGCTAGCTCTTGCAAGGCAGACACCTTACTTCTAGTGCCACCTCACCGGCCCCTTGAATGACTTTTTTAAAGTAGAACCATCACTTATTACAAAGTGACAAATTATAGCATGGAAATAAAGGACAGATGATAGCCTTTTTACAAGACAAATGGAAATATGACAGGAACTGCTCGATTTAACCCAAGTCAATATGAAGAGCCCAAATTCACTTTTTTTTTTTTTTTTTTTGGTTTTTGGGTCACACCCGGCAGCGCTCAGGGGTTACTCCTGGCTCCATGCTCAGAAATTGCTCCTGGCAGGCACGGGGGACCATATGGGGCACCGGGATTCGAACCGATGACCTTTTGCATGAAAGGCAAACGCCTTACCTCCATGCTATCTCCCGGGCCCCCCAAATTCACTTTTATTCATTGGCATTGCTCTCTCAATTTTGCATCACAGTAGCCCATGAATGTGGCATCTAATGATTGAATGGGTGGAGGCCTCTCACCCAAGCAGGTCTCACCAGAAGGAAATGTTTAATGAGTCACTTTCCTCTTCAGTGATGAATACATTCTCTTACCATCTTCTGGAGCTCTTCTTGCCTATCGTGAACCTATGACATAAAGACAAGAATCACCTGAATTGCTGCGTTTGGGTTTCTGTCAGAGGGAAATGCTGCTCAGAAAAGCCACAGCCCTGAGCAGCATCTGAGAGGGAGATACAGGCCGGGGAAGAGGCCAAGTCCCTCTGAACTGGGCCCACTCCTCTCTGAGTTACCGGGACTGTCCCAGGGCTGTAGGCTGGAGTACTGGGTCTGGTTGGACCTGTCAGCCCTGCTGAAAGGAGGGATACCGAAAGGAGGGATACCGGCAACCCTGGCCAAGCTCTGAGGCATTGCCTTCTCCCTGGAGCCTTTCCTGTCTCCTCTTTGTCCTTCTTCCCTGGAGCAGTGATGAAACCAGTCTTCCATGCAGGGGAAAGTGTCTCCATCCCCCAAGCACCTTGTTATTAAGATTGATTTTTGGGGGGCCCGGGAGATAGCATGGAGGTAAGGCGTTTACCTTTCATGCAAAAAGGTCATCAGTTTGAATCCCGGTGCCCATATGGTCCCCGTGCCTGCCAGGAGAAATTTCTGAGCATGGAGCCAGGAGTAACTCCTGAGCACTGCTGGGTGTGACCCAAAAACAAAAACAAAAAAAAAGACAATTACGTTTGGGGCCGGGCGGTGGCGCTGGAGGTAAGGTGCCTGCCTTACCACACTAGCTTGGACGGACCACGGTTCGATCCCCCGTGCCCCATATGGTCCCCCAGGCCAGGGGCGACTTCTGAGTGCATAGCCAGGAGTAACCCCTGAGTGTCACTGGGTGTGGCCCAAAAACCAAAAAAAAAAAAAAAAAAAGATTGATTTTTGGGGGCCGGAGTGATAGCATGGAGGTAAGACGTTTGCCTTTCATGCAGAAGGCCATTGGTTCGAATCCCGGCAGTATCCCATATGGTCCCCCGAGCCTGACAGGGACGATTTCTGACACTGCCGGGTGTGACCCAAAAAACAAAAAACAAACAAACAAAAAAAAAAAGATTGCGTTTTGGGGCCAGAGCAATAGCACAGCGGGTAGAGCGTTTGCCTTGCATGCGGCCAACCCAGGTTTGATCCTCAGCATCTCATATGGTTCTTCAAGCCTTCCAGGAGTGATTTCTGAGTGCAGAACCAGGAATAATACCTGAGTACCACCAGGTGTGGCCCAGAAACAAAAGTTTTATATTCTATCATCATGATTTACCAGGTTATTCCTAATACAGTTGTTTCAGGCGTTGACTGTCCCAACACAAGCCCCACCATCAGTGGGACCTCCCCAGTATCCCACCACCCTAGCCTGCCCTCTGCAAGCACAAAACAATTTTTTTTCGTTTTTGGGTCACACCCGGCAGTGCTCAGGGGTTACTCCTGGCTCCATGCTCAGAAATTGCTTCTGGCAGGCACGGGGGACCATATGGGGCACCAGGATTCGAACCGATGACCTTTTGCATGAAAGGCAAATACCTTACTTCCATGCTATCTCCCGGGCCCCACAAAACAAAATTTACTTCAGATGGCTTGTTGCAACACAAAGGCAAGAGGAATGATGCAACATCGATCAACAGAACCCAGTTGGAAACCAGTGTTTTCTCTTTGGTGTTCCTACAGTTATTGTCCCAGGTTGGCTGGGGCTGTGTTTGGTGCTAGCCGAGCTTCTGTGTTCCTGTTTAGGCTCCCTGGGCTTAGTGGCTTCCCTGCACCTTTCCGCTCAGTTTGGAGAGATCCTGCTAGGCTGACAGACTGACATTTGGAGGTGTTGTTCCTGGATGTGGAGATGTGGAACACATTTGGTGACCTAGCAGTTTGCTGAGGTGGGGCTGTGAGGCTGGGCTATTTCTGTGGGGGGGTGTCGGCATGGCCGGGGCCACTGTGGTTCAGGCAGGAAGGGGTCACCCAGAGTGTTCGGCCTAGACCTGACTCCCTGGGAAGAGGTGACCTTGTCGTTTCTTTTCGGAGCTTGCCTAGGAGCTGGGACTTTTTTTTGCGGGGAACATGGCAGCTATGCCCAGAGTTTCTTGTAACCGGAGTTGGGGTACCATGCTCACCCATTTCAAGAACCTGAGCATCTGTTTAAAATCCTGCTCAATGGCCTTAACCAAATACCAGCAGGACCCAGAGGAAAATCTACTTCTGTTGGTGAGCCTTGACAAGGCTGGATGCTGCCCACGGACGTCAGACAGAGCATCTCTGATCCTTTCCAAGTGCTGCAGGCAGCGTTTTCAATGTGGCTTCTTTCATCCACACCACAGATGCAGGGCTAGAAGGGACTAGACGGAACTAGAATCGGCTGTATAGAACTGGAAGGGGCTGGGAGGGCTGGGAAGACCTAGAAGGGCTGAAAGGGACTGGAAGGTCTAGAAAGACCTAGAAGGGCTGGAGAGCGCTGGCCTTGCATATGACTAACTCATGTTCAATCCCTGCACCCTATGTGATTCCCAAACCCCACCAGTACTGATCCCTGAGCACTGCTGGGTGTCACCCAAAACAAAACAAAAAGTTAGGGGCCAGGGAATATAACAGCAGTAAGGCGTTTGCTTTGCTTGCAGCCAACCCATAGCCAAACCCAGGACCGATCAGGGTTTGTTCCCCAGCATCCCATATGGTCTCCTGAACCTGTCAGGAGCAATTTCTGAGTGCAGACAGGAGTAATCCCTGAGTGCCACCAGGTATGGCCCAAAAACAAACAAACAAACAAATTAGATGAGCTAAATGGTGTGCTTTCTTCCCCTTGATCGGTTAACTTTTTGACTTTTGGGGGGCCACACTTGGGTGTGCTCAAAGGTCTGGATGGAGCTGGGATTAAGCCCAGGCCCTTGGTGCAGAACATGTGTTCAGCTCTTGAGCGCTCTGGCCAATGACACAGTTCTTTGACACAGTTCAAAGAAGCTTCCAGACTTCGGGAGTCTAAGCAGTTGATTTGAGGATTGTACATGTGCCCTTTTTCTTCCCTCCTTTCCCTCCTCGCTTCCGTCCATCCCACTCACCCTGCCATTCCCTTCTTCATCCCTTCCCCTCTTCTCCCTGCAGTCCTCCCCACCCCTGTCCTTCTTCCCTACTTCCCTTCCCTCACCCCTCTCCTACCTTTCCTCTTGTCCTTCTTCCCCCCTCTTCCTGTCCTTTCTCTCCATCTTTCCCTTCCACTCCTTTCTAACACTTTCCTCCCTCTCCTGCCCTGGAGTTGCACTTCGTTCTACACAAGTTCTCCCTGTCCCTAGCCCCCTCACCCATTGCCCTGTGCTGTTACCTGTGGGTGGGCCTATCCACAGGGCACCTTGAAGGGATCTAGGGGCTCAGTTGCTGTGCCTGGGAAAGCTCTGCCAGAGATGGTCTCAGACTGTGGGCTGTGCGGAGTCCCCTGGCTACGCTTAGGGATCCTTCTATTCACGGGGGTTGAGCATGTTGTCATTTTGGAAATGCTTCTGTTTCATCTCAGCAGAACTCCAGGATTCTCGGCCTAACTGGCTCCTCCTGGAGCTTGAGTCTGCCTCCCTCTGTGCAGACTGCTTGAGTCAGCTCCATGACACGTTCGCAGGGTGCATGAGGGGTAAAGGGGCCTGGCTTCAGCTGATGGGGGCTCTACTGAGCAGTTCTGGCCCACCTGCCATTTTTGGGCGATCCCACAAGGGTCACTGGACTGGCTGGCTTTGCTTTCTATTTCGGGGTCATACCTGGCCGTGCTCCAGGCTCTGTGCTCAGAGATCACTCCTGGTGGGACTCAGGGTTTGATCCTAGATTGGCCACAAGCCAGGCCAGTGCCCTCCCCATGGTACTATTGCCCCAGCCCTAATCCTATTTTTAAGATTCACAATATGAGAATTCAGAGGACAAAGCCCCAGTCCTTCGAGCTTGGGACGCTCACTCCCTTCTCTGGGAAAACTTCAGGCTTACTTTCTGGCTAGAAAGAAATAGTCCAAATTCCAGAGAGTATCATAGCCAGATGTTTGTCGTTGCTCCCACAAGAACATCCTAAATATGGCAAACCCACCGCCCTGGGTCTTATTTTGGTCTATTCGCAGAAGAAAAGCGAATCATTGACCATCTGCAGTTTCGGCTAATCTGGATTTTCTACAAAGTGGGGTGTTACTACCAGATTGTTAGGGTGTGCCTTGCTCAGCAAGGAACCCTTGATTTTTCTCTTGGAAAACCTGTTTCCCACTGACGTGGGCCATGAGTGGGGCTGGTGGGCTCAGAGACAGCCACGGGCTGTTTTTCTTTCTCGTTACTCTGCTGTGTTGATGCTGCCAGAGCCAGCACACATACAGACACATCCATACACATGGAAACACAGATGTACACAAAGCACACAGTGTACCACACAATGCACATGCATGCATGGCATTACGGTGCACCTACTCAGACACATGGATGTATGGCATCACACAGTGCACACACAAATGATAACACATGGCGCACACATACACCTGCATTTATGACATCTCACAACATGTGCACACCTGCATCCAAGACACCACACACTGCACATATATACATGTGTGATGCCACACTGCACAAATACATGTGTATGGCATTACACAGTATGCACATGTGTGTGCATATCACACAGCATACATATATGCATGACATAACACTGCATATTGCACTGTGTGGCATTGCATAGTGTTGCATGCATGGCATCACCAGTGCACATATATATGTGTGAACATAACAGTGCACACATGTGTACACAGGTGATACCACACTGTGGATGCACGTTATCACATGATTTGTGTGTGCATGCATGGCAGCAAATACATGTGTGCATGCTATGATATGGTGCATAGGCACACATGCACACATGACACAAAACAGTGCACACAGCGGTACACATGTATGACACCTCACATACATGTACAAGATCACCCATCTGCATAGCGCACAGGTCCAGGTGTGTATCCATATGTGTCCACCTATGTGCTACCCCATGCTCAGATTATACAGATGCACACAAGCACACACAGAAATGAGCACACGTGAACACAGTTGTGTACTTGCATGCAGAGCAACACAGTAGGCATGTGCACATGTATGCACACAGGCATGTATATACTGGCACACAACTGTATATGTACGCATGTGTGCAGGCATATGTGTACAGGTACACATACAGGCGCATACATTTGCAAGGGTGTGTGTCTATCAGCTGAGTCAAAATGCTCAATAAAGAGGCTGAAGGTGCAGAGGGAGAGGAGGGAGAGGCTGTCATGTATGTCTGCAGGAAATTTTTGGAGAGAGATACTCTCTCAGCAGGACCCACAGAGACAGACATTGGGAACTCAGCCCACAGAGGAGTTCCAGAGGCTGGAGCTAGAGCCCCAAAGCCTAGGAAGAGATGCCACATCACCTCCTATGTGGATCCCATGCTCACTTCCTTTTTTTTTTTTTTTTTTTTTTGGTTTTTGGTTTTTGGGTCACACCCGGCAGTGCTCAGGGGTTACTCCTGGCTCCATGCTCAGAAATTGCTCCTGGCAGGCACGGGGGACCATATGGGGCACCGGGATTTGAACCGATGACCTTTTGCATGAAAGGCAAACGTCTTACCTCCATGCTATCTCCCGGGCCCCCCCATGCTCACTTCCTTCGTGACATTCCCACACTCACCTCCTCCATGGGCTCCACTCACCTCCTCCGGGGGTCCCACACTACTTCTATGTGGGGTTCCACATTCCCCACCTCTTTTGGGGTCCCTACTCATCTCTAACCCACACCCCCTTTCCGATTCTGTTGGTTTGTCTCAGGAGTCAAGGGGTTCACCTTTCCTCCCCCACCTCACAGAAACTACCCCCAATGCAGCTGCCTCCACAGAGGACCCTGGAGCTGACCAGCTATCTCCTTCCATGTCCATGGATTGACCAGTGTACTAGAACATTTACAGAGCCAAGATTGACCAGTGGAGGCAGGAGTGATTGCACAGCGGGTAAAGCATTTTTGTCTTGCACGTGGCCAACCCAGGACCAATCTGGGTTCGATCCCAGACATCACATAGGATCCACCAAGCCTGCCAGAAGTGATTTCTGAGCGCAGAGCCTGAGCGCTGCCTCTGCCAGGTGTAGCCCCAAACAAAAACAAACAAAAGATTGACCAGTGTACTGGGACCACACTAAGTGATGCTCAGGGGTTACTTTTGGCTCTGTGCTCAGAAATTACCTATGGCAAGCTTAGGGGACCATATGGGATGTCAGGAATCAAACCCAGGTCAGCCACATGTGAGGCAAATACCTTCCTTGCTGTGCTATTGCTCTAGCCCCTCCTCCTCTATCTTCACTGATGGTGACACCAGACTCTTGGCGTTGCTCTCTTGCAAATATTTGGCTTTTTTTTTTTCTTGTTCTTTGACACCCCATATGGTTCCCTGAGCACTGCCAGGAGTCAGCCCTGAGCATTGTAGGGTGTGTTCCCCCAAAGAAAGCAAGATCCCTGACTGGCATAGACAAGAGCCCCACCTGCACTGGCCATGGGCTGTCCATGGCAAGGACGGCAGGTGAGGACCAGCTGCACATGACAAAAACATCATGTCACCGAGGCAGACACCAACACTGCTGAGTGCTGTATCTTGCAGGTGTAGGGATGAAAGTTCCCTCTGGGAGGCCTGGCTGAGTGAGCACCCCTGTTTTGGGGCACCCCTGGGAACACAGCCATCTGGGACCTGGTGGGGAAGCCAGGAAGCCAGTGGTACTCTTTTTTTTTTTTTTTTTTTTTTTTTTTTTTTTGGTTTTTGGTTTTTGGGCCACACCCGGTGACGCTCAGGGGTTACTCCTGGCTATTTGCTCAGAAGTCACTCCTGGCAAGCACGGGGGACCATATGGGGAACTGGAGGATCGAACTGCGGTCCGTCCTAGGTTAGCACAGGCACCTTAACTCCAGCGCCACTGCCCGGCCCCCGCCAGTGGTAACTCTTGAGAGCAGGCCTGGGGTGGTGTCTGTAGCCTGTTCAGTGAGCTGCAGCCGGCCCAGGCCACTCAGAGGGACTTTTCCCATGGGCCAGGCCCAGCACATAAAGCAGCACTTTGTCAGCTGGGCCCACTCGGCAGCATCTGCTTCTGTAGCTGGAACAATGTGCTTATGTCTCTGTGGGAGAAGCTCTGAACTCTGGGCACCCATTTTGAGCGGGGAATGTGGGATATCCGCCCGAGGACTTCGGTGCTCCAGGCACAATGCCACAGTTGGGGAGGATCAGAACATCCTCTCTGCTCCATTGTCTTCCCAGGGCGGGGCTGTGGGCCTTTCACCCTTTCCCCTGGGACAGTGGTCGGCAACCTGTGGCTCTTTACACTTTTAATTTGGCTCTTCTGTGTGCTGGGCGGCCATTCCAGGAGTGAGGATTCTGCTCCTAGCCTCTGTCAGTGCGTGCCCTGTGTGGCTCTCAAAATAAATTTCAATTGTGGTTTTGGCGAGATTTGGCTCAGTTGAAAAAAAAAGGTTGCCAACCACTGCGCCTGGGACAACCACCTGGGCGCAGCTCCTCTGGAGGCAAAAGTGCTGCTGACCCTCACACCCGCTGTAGTAGGTTCATGTCTAGCGTCTTAGCCCTGGGGAGATGCTTTGGCCAGGACGTGGCCCTGAGGCATACAATCACAAGCCAAGGTTGGTGAGCATGGAGCTTTGAAATGGACTCAAGCAAGCATAGTTGCCTTGACCTCCACCCAGAGGACAAGAGACCCCACACTGAGGGTACAGAAAGTGGGTGGGTCCGAGCACTCGGTCATCAACCTCTGTGCACTCCCCGACACTACCCGGACTCATGCCCATGTGGCCTATGACAGCTCCAACCCTGACTCTCCATGGCGCCATGCCAGACCCTGCCCTCTCTGTATTCTGCTGGGTACCAGTGCAAACAGGCAGCAGGTGCAGAGAGTGTCCCCAAGGCGCAGGCTCTGACACCACTTTCCTAGGGTTAGGGTCATGCTTCCTGAATGTTTGGGGACTCTAGGACCACACCTTGCCATGCTTCAGGATCATTCTGGAAGTGCTGGGGTCATGCCAAGTGATGCACGGGGACCTCGCCTCTGACCTGCGACAACCTAAACTCATTTTGCAGCAAGGAGGTTCCAGGCCCACAGCTTCCCCAGGACAGGACAGGACAGGAGCAGAGGGGCTAGACTGCTGGGTCTCACAAGATAAGGCCAGGCTGGGCTGGAGCCCAAGGTTGCTGCTGCTGCCCCAGGCCTTCAGCACACACATGCATGTGGCCACCTTCCCCCATC
>PVKC010046576.1:0-11209 GCA_004027635.1 Crocidura indochinensis
GTATGTGTTTCCATTTCCGCATATCCTCTCTTATTTCCTGGAACAGATTTTTATAGTTTTCTTTGTATTGGTCCTTCACATTTTTAGTCAAGTTGATTCCAAGATATTTGCGTTTGTGTGGCACTATTGTGAATGGGGTTGTTTTCTTAATGTCCATTTCTTCCTTATTACTATTGGTGTATAGAAAGGCCATTGATTTTTGTGTGTTAATTTTGTAGCCTGCCACCTTGCTATATGAGTCTATTGTTTCTAGGAGCTTTTTGGTAGAGTCTTTATGGTTTTCTAAGTAGAGTATCATGTTATCTGCAAAAAGTGAGAGCTTGACTTCTTCCTTTCCTATCTGGATTCCCTTGATATTTTTTTTTTTTTTGCTAATCGCTATAGCAAGCACTTCCAGTGCTATTTTTAATAGGAGTGGTGAGAGAGGACAGCCTTGTCTTGTGCCAGGATTTAGAGGGAAGGCTTTTAGTTTTTCTCCATTGAGGATAATATTTGCCACTGACTTGTGGTCGATGGCCTAAACTATATTGAGAATGGTTCCTTCCATTCCCATCTTGCTGAGAGTTTTGATCAAAAATGGGTGTTGAACCTTATCAAATGCTTACTCTGCATCTATTGATATGATCATGTGACTTTTATTTTTCTTGTTGATGTTGTGTATTATGATGATAGATTTACGGATGTTAAACCATCCTTGCATTCCTGGGATGAAACGTACTTGATCGTAGTGGATGATCTTCTTAATGAGGCATTGTATTCTATTTGCAGAATTTTGTTGAGGATCTTTGCATCTGCATTCATCAGTGATATTGGTCTGTAATTTTCTTTTTTCGTTGCATCTCTGTCTGGTTTGGGTATCAAGGTGATAATGACTGCATAAAAGGTATTTGGAAGTGTTTCCGTTTTTTCGATTTCATGAAAGAGTCTTGCCAGGATTGGTAGTAGTTCCTCCTGGAAAGTTTGAAAGAATTCATTAGTGAATCCATCTAGGACTGGGCGTTTGTTTTTGGGCAGACCTTTGATTACCGTTTGAATTTCATCAATAGTGATGGGGGTGTTTAGATATGCTACATCCTCTTCCTCCAACCGTGGAAGATTGTAAGAGACCAAGAATTTATCTATTTATTCCAGGTTCTCATTTTTAGTGGCGTAGAGCTTCTCAAAGTAGGTTCTGATTACCCTTTGTATCTCTGCCATATCAGTTGTGATCTCTCCTTTTTCATTCCTAATACGAGTTATCAAGTTTCTCTCTCTCTCTCTTTCTTTGTTAGTTTTGCCAGTGGTCTATCAATCTTGTTTAGTTTTTCAAAGAACCAACTTCTTCTTTCGTTGATCTTTCGGATTGTTGTTTGGTTTTCCACTTCATTGATTTCTGCTCTCAGCTTTGTTATTTCCTTCTGCCTCCCTATTATTCAGTCCTTTTGTTGAGCACTTTCTAGTTCTATAAGCTGTGTCATTAAGATACTCAGGTAAGCCCCTTCTTTCTTCCTGATGTGTGTTTGCAAAGCTATTCATTTTCCTCTCAGTACTGCTTTTGCTGTGTCCCATAAGTTCTGATAGTTTCTGTCTTCATTATCATTTGTTTCCAGGAATATTTTGATTTCCTTTTTGATTTCATCTTGGACCCACTGGTTATTCAGTATGAGGCCGTTTAACTTCCAGGTATTAGAGTTTTTCTTCTTTGTTCCTTTGGAGTTCACAAATAATTTCAGAGCCTTGTGGTCAGTAAAGGTAGCCCGCAAAATTTCTATCCTCTTGATATTTTGAAGATATGTTCTATGTGCCAGCATGTAGTCTATCCTGGATAATGTCCCATGTACATTGGAGAAGAATGTGTATCCATGTTTCTGCAGATGGAGTGTCATATATATATATATGGATAGGTCAACCAGACTGAAACCCAACAAGAATATACTGGACCTGAGGAGAGAAATGGAAGAAAAAGGCCTAGTGGATATCCACTAGGCCTTTTTCTTCCATTTCTCTCCTCAGGTCCAGTATATTCTTGTTGGGTTTCAGTCTGGTTGACCTATCCATTGTTGACAAAGCTGTGTTGAGGTCCCCCACAATTATTGTGTTGTTGATGTTATTTTTCAGCTTTGTCAACCATTGTATAAATGTTTTGCTGGACCCTCATTCAGTGCATATATGTTTAAAAGCGTGATTTCTTCCTACTCTCCATAACCCTTGATTAATATATAATGTCCATCTTTGTCCCTTACAACCTTCTTGAGTATAAAGTTTGCGTTATCTGATATTAGTATGGCCACTCCAGATTTTTTATGGGTGTTGTTTGCTTGGATAATTTCCTCCAGCCTTTTATTTTGAGTCTGTTTGTTCTGACTATTCAGTTGCGTTTCTTGTAGACAGTAAAAAGTTGGATTGAGTTTTTTGATTCATTTAGCCACTCTGCGTCTCTTACCTGGTGCATTTAGTTCATTGCCATTGAGAGAAAGAATTGTCCTAGGATTTGATGCCATCTTTATATCGAAATTTGGTGTGTCTTTTGTTTAGTCTTGTCTTAAATTAGGTCTTTCAGTTTTTCTCTTAAGCATGCATTTCAGTCTGTAAAGTTTCTGAGCTGTTTTTTTCTGTGAAACCATGTATTCTTCTGTCAAACCGGAAAGTGAGTTTTGCTGGGTACAGTATTCTAGGTGAAGCATTCATTTCATTCAGTCTTGTCACAATATCCCACCACTGCTTTCTGGCCTTGAGTGTTTCAGGTGACAGGTCTACTGTAACTCTCAAGGATGCTCCCTTGAATGTAATTTCCTTTTTTGATCTTGCTGTTTGCAGTATTATGTCTCTACCTGTGGGATTTGTCATTGTGACTAGGATGTGTCTTGGGGTATTTTTTCTGGGGTTTCCTTTGGTTGGTACTCTTCAGGCATGGAAGATTTGATCACATATATTCTTTAGTTCTGGAAGTTTCTCTTTAATGATGTTCTTGACTATTGATTCTTCCTGGACATTTTCTTCCAGTGTCTCTGGGAGTCCAATGATTCTTAAGTTGTTTCTGTTGATCTTATCATAGACTTCTATTTTCATCTCTTCCCATTCTTTGACTATATTTTCCATTGTCTGTTCGTTTGTTTTAAGTTTTTTTTTCCAATCTCTCCCACTGTATGGAGTTCTTATTTATCTCATCTTCCACAGCACCAATTCTATTCTCAGTTTCTTCTACCCTGGTGTTGAGATCATCCATTTTACCATTCAGTTCATTTACTGAGTTTTCCAGGTCTGTTAGTTGACATGTTATTTCAGTTTGGAGTTTTGTGATTTCTGTCATCATAATTTCTTGGTTCTTATTAGTGTTCTCTTCAACTCGGTTCATGGTTTCTTGAGTTCTTTCAGCATCTTCCATATTGCTTTTCTAAAGTCCTTATCTGAGAGATTGATTAGTTCGTTGGTCATTATCTGGTCATGAGACTTGTCATCTTCGTTCTCTATGTCTGACGCTGGCCTGCGTTGTTTCCCCATTGTCACACTAGTATTGTGTGTTTTTCTTCGTGTTGCGGTGGTATTCATTGGGCAACTGATGTGCACAGCCACACTCTTCTGGTTCCGCCCTTTCCGGGTGTGTCGATTTCCTTACAAGGGAGTGGATTCCTCCGTTGATGAGGCCTCTCAATGGATCAAATCTTGGGCCTAGGCACACAGCAGAGAAGACAGTCCAGAGAGAAATGCTGGGCTTCAGTGATCCAGCACAGTACTTAGTGTGATTTTTACTCTTCTTGTTGCGATGATGTTCTTTCCTGCACGGCTGTGTAGTGAAGTAGAGCGTGCTCTTCTGCAGCCTCTTTTCAGCCCACTCCCATGAGGTCCGGACAACAGCACGGGACTAAAAAACACAAAGAAAAGACAGGACTCACAGTCCTTCGCAGTCAGCCTCACTAGGCAGGCGTGGATTTGCAGAAATTCCCAGCCTGACGTCACAATCAGGTTACTTTGCTTTTGCAAAGTATTCGCTTTTTGCCAGTTTTCACTTTAATGAGTTGTTCCTGGGCATTTCCACTCTAGAATGGACCTCTGGGAGAGCGAGTTTTTTTTTTTGGAGCTGGTTTGGCCCACTCCCACAAGGTCTGGACGACAGCAGAGGACAAATAAACACAAAGAAAAGACAGGAATCACAGTTCTTCTCAGTCAGCCCCACTAGACAGGCGTGGATTCCCAGAAATTCTATAGTCAGTCTTTTGTAATTAGTGGTCTTGGATTTTGCTCATATCCTAGGACAAAGCTAGGATAGAGTCTTTCAGTGTGGTTCCAGAAGTCCTACTCGGTCACAGTTGTCAATGTCAGATCTCTGGAATTAGAGATCTTGGTTTTTGTACAAATCCTAGGCCGAGGCCTAGGCTAGAATCTTCTTATTGGTCATAAGATAAGTTCTGCCCAGTCATCTTTGTCAAAGTCAGTTAAAGCCCTATATTTTTGATAGTCACAGAACATTAAGTGTAGTTTATGTACTTCCAATTCAGGATAGTGACAGCCTGTCTATGGCTCTAGATTAAAATGTGAAAAATTGAATATGATGTATATATCACGTCTTTTCTGTCTTCAAAGATGAACATCTATTGGCTTGTTGGTCTCTTAGCCCACCCATATATCTACAGCCAAAGGCTTCTATGAACTCTGCAAAATAATCTCTCACAACAATTGTAGGGCACAATGCAAATAGAGTTCAGTGTTAATCAGATAGCGGTGAGAGAAGTAATAGAACTTTCTACAAGTACTTCTTCTGTAGAGAGAGTACAGATGTAGAATCTTTTTGAACTAAAAGTTAAAAAGAAAAAAAAGGATGCTTGGGAAAGGTTATGGGTACAAGTATAATTTGAATGTACATGTTGTGTTTTCACCGTTCACTAAACTTGAATAAGAAACCTTTTATCGGGAGCCGGGAGGTGGCGCAGGAGGTAAGGTGCCTGCTGCCTTGCCTAGGACAGACCACGGTTTGATCCCCCGGTTCCCATATGGTCCCCCATGCCTGCCAGGAGTGACTTCTGAGCGCATAGCCAGGAGTAACCCCTGAGCGTCACTGGGTGTGGCCCAAAAACAAAACAAAACAAAAAAAAAAGAAACCTTTTATCTGCTTTGTCTCAACCAGTTGCACCAGTTTTCCAGCAGGTGCAATACTATTTCCTACCAAGTAGTTGGGGCAAAACAGTATCAGACTTTGTCTACAAACTTTAAATTTTATTTCTTACAAATACAAAACTGAGGGACCCAATGAGAAGCAGACCAGGCTTTGATTCAGGTGGTCCATTGTTCCTAACATGTCTACCATTTGCAGCACTGGCCAATTTTCCATTCTCTGCTGGCAGACTCTTCCTCAAATTGCTGACTCAGCAGTATTACATGGGAATATCAAGTGAATATCAAGTGCAAAACTGCTTATTTTTGGGGGGGTCTACGTTTTTGGAGAAGTTATTATTCACAGAAGCATAAAAATGTCTTATATGAGTCACACATGTCCAGGGCTTTCCTCACAGATGTCCCTTTAAGAGTCCCCAAGTGGCCTCCCTTGCTCCAGAGGTGGTGTTCAGAGATTCTTTATAACATGGTGTTTTAAATTCCATCAGGAATATAAAACCTGTAAACATACTGACAGCAGTCAGCCAAGGGATGTGAAAACTCACAAATAAACAACAAATGCAGGGAGAAAAAGGCCAGACCAAATGGACTGATGTTTTTCACAACCGTGGAGGGTTTTGGTCCGCTGGTCTCAAACCATATGGCACATGGAATGCAGGCCACGAGAGGTTGGGAGGTGTTTGGCGGCAGACCATGGAAACATAAACGCAAGACTTCTTGTTTCCTTGTGTGTGCTTTTTTCTTTTTAAATATTTACTTTTTGTGTTTTGCCAGCACACAGTTTCCATTCCATATGCAGAAAGAGCTGTTTTTGCAAATGGGGGCAGCAATGAGAAAGAGACCACTTGGCACAAGATTCATTCTAGAATAAGATGGATTCTGTCATGCTGTCATGTTGTTGAACTTTCCTAGATTGATAGTGAAGCAAAATCTGCTATTATCTTCATGTCTAAGTATGGCAGCTCCTGAACAAAGGGTACTCCATTTGCAGTTGTCTAGTCCTACACCCTTTGGTTAGATATGACACCAAAGGAAGAGGGTTGTGGGAAATGCATGCCTTTAGGGGCTTTCTGGTAGGTGGTCTCTGCTTGTCGGATCTGAGGCTGTGGGTGGGCAGTAGAAAGTAAGTACACTGGCAGAGAGCAGAGTCTCTTGACTTGGAAGCCAAAGAATGGGACTTCACTTGCAAACTTGCCACTCTGCAGGAAAGACAGGTCAGGGAAAAAGAATGACATGAAGATCAGGTGAAGTGAGAACAGCTGGAGAGAATGAGGTAGGGAAAATTGCCAAGTGAAATAAAAATGCACTGTATAAAAAATAAATAATTTAGACCTGGCCCTGAGCCATGTTCAAACCAAAATAATGTAAGCAATTAAATGCTTACTATCTATGCTCTACTTGGGCCTTCAAACAAATTATTTAACATAAAATGGAAGGATTTATAAAAAGGGGTGTGTAGTTGAGCAAAGCTGGCCACATGGTTTGAAAGCAGGCTGGGCACTGGCAAATACAGATGTCCTGAACTAAAAATACATTCTCCAGCATTTTTCCCCCCAGTGGTTGTGGGGGATGAGTCTCAAATTGAGGAGGCATTAGGGATTTTATTTGTTCCACATTCAGCTAGAAAAGTAGATCTGAGGGCACAGTGCACAATATTGAGGACAAAGGAAAGCTTGAGAAACACAGACACTTCTTCATGACAGACACTCAGGGTCATGAGTCCTATGGCATTGAAGAGGGAGGTTAACTGAGTTTTGCAAAGTGCCTTTTTAATGTTGAGCATTTTTGTTTTGTTTTGGGGTCACACCCGGCAGTGCTCAGCGGTTACTCCTTTATGCTCAGAAATTGCTCCTGGCAGGCACGGGGGACCATATAGGGCACCGGGATTCAAACTGATGACCTTTTGCATGAAAGGCAAATGCCTTACCTCCATGCTATCTTCCGGGCCCCGAGCATCTTTTCATAGTCAACAGCTAGGCATGATGATGCCCTTATGTTTTAGTCCATCCTTTCTCAAGCTGTATGTGCATAGCATCAGAAAGCATTTATGGCCCTCACTCCCAGAGACTCTGATACAACAGGTCTGGGTAGGAATTAAGACTCTCCTCTCACAAGCTCCCTAGGAATACTGATTTTGTTGGTTTATGCAAAAGTCTGTGAGTTATCCTGTTTTCAATGAGTATACATAATAAGAGTTTTGTTCTATGTAAAAACCTGAATTTTAAGTCCAAGCTTTCCACCAACAATCTGATTATGATTTTTTTTATTTTCTTAGATGAGCTAATAAATCTTTTTTAGCAACAATCTGACAGGATGGCAGATGGTGGGTTCATGTCCTCAAAGTTAGCATCTTGTTTGAACAGTCATGGTTTTATAGAAAAAGAATAGGCTTTGTTTTCTCAGACCATACACAGTCGTGGTCAGTGCTTACTCTTGGCTCTGTGCTCAGGGATCACTACTGGCAGTGGTCAGAGAATTATATGTAGTGCTGGGGATAAAAACCAGGACTATTGTATACAAGACAGGAGAACCCTACTTGTTGTTCTATGGCTCCTGGTTTATGTTGGTGTTTTTAGAAATGGGTTGTCTAGTAATGTGCACCAGAATGAAAGATAGGATCTTCTCTTGGGATTCTCTTGTCCCTGGAGATACAGTTTTCTCTATAAATTTTAAACAAATTAAGGGTCATAATTTTGGGAAAGGACAATTGACTTTGGGAAGTAAGTGTAAATAAGGCAAGGACTGCAAGCTCTATTTCCAGTTTGATTTTCTCTGAGTTGGCTTCAATTCCTGCTGTCAGTTCTTCCTTACTTTCTTTGGACTTTGTTTGGGTCAAATCAAATCTGGCTGTTCTTGCTGGATTTAGGAATTGACGATGTTATCATGGTGAATCATGTCTTTACCCCTTTACTTGGGAGCAAGCATAAGGGTGAATGTTTTCTATGAATTCATTTTAATTCTAATTCTTGTCAATTCATTTTGTAAATAGGTACTGAATCTGATCTGGCTATATATGTTTATATTTTATTATATTTATTATTATATGATATACTTATTATGATATAATAAATATCTTTGTTTAATATTTGTATAAATATATAATATATGTTTATATATTATGTTTAGGGTGCGATATCTTCCTATTGTACATATCCATTGATTATTATGAAACGCCCATTTTGTCCTTTATAACTTTCTAAGTCTAAAGTTTGTGTTATCTGAAATTAATATGGCTAGTCCAGCTTTTCTAAAGAAGTTGTTTTCTTGGATGATTGTCCTCCAACCTTTGATTTTGAGTCTATGCTTGTTCTGACTATTCAGATGTATTTCTTTTAGGCAGCAGAATGTTGAATTCAACCTTTTGATTCATTTTGACACTCTGTGTGTTGCATTTTTTATTGACATTGAGAGAGATAATTGTGATGGAATTAATGTCATCTCTTTTTTTAGGACTTTGATGTGTCTCTTGGTCTGTATTGTCTTAAAGTAGACATTTAATTTTTTCTTTTAAGACTGATTTTGTGTCTATAAAGTATCTTAGCTGTTGTTTATTCATGATGCTGTGCATACTTCCTTCAAACCTGAATGTAAGTTGGTTGGGTAAAGTGTTCTAGGCAAAGCATTCATTTCATTGAATTTTGTCACTATATCCCACCACTGCCTTTGGCCTTGAGGATTTCTTGTAACAAGTCTTCTGCAAATCTTAAGGATGCTTCATTAAATGTAATTGTCTTTTTGATCTTGCTGTTTTTAGTATTTTATCATTATCTGTGGAATTCATCATTGTTACTAGTATGTGTCTTGGGGTGCTTTTCTTCAGACTTCTTAGCTGGTACTCTTAAAAATGCAGTCTTTAGTTCTAGGAATTTCTCTGAAATGATGCCTTGACTGTTGATTCTTCCTGTGTCTCTGAGATTGTTGTTTCTGTTGAGTTTATCAAAGATTTTTATTTTCATATGTTCACATTCTTTGAGGATTTTCTATTGTCTGATCATGTGTTTTAAAGTTCTATTCCAATCTCTTTTGTTTTATGGAGTTGTACGCATTTCATCTTCCAGCTCACTGATTCTGTCCTCAGCTGCTGTGACTCAGTTGGAGAGGATTTTCAGTGAGGTTTTCATTTTGCCTACTAGGCCTTTCAGGCCTATTATTTCAGTTTGGAGTTTTCTCATTTCTGTTTTTATATCCTCTTGATTCTTATTTGTGATTCATTAAACTTGACTCATGTTTTCTTTGAGTTTTATGAACATTTTCCATATTGTTTCTCTAAACTTATTTGAGAGGATAAATAAGTGGTTTGCACTTTTTTTTTCTCAGCCCTCAAAAACAATTGGGGTCTTGCTGTGGTTCTTCATCCCGGTTTCAACCCTTATCTGGAGTAGTTATCTATCAAGACAGGTCTTTCTCCTGGTAGTGGAGATTTATTTTTTTGGTTTTGGGGCCACACCCAGTGATACTCAGGGGTTCCTTCAGGCTTGGGAGACCAAATGGGATGTCAGGGGAATCGAACTGCAGTTCATCCTAGGCCAGCTCTTGGTGGTTTTCACTTTTTAAGTCATCAGAGCTGCTATTTTCATTTCTTAATGCATGGTGGAGGCCTGTGTTGTTTTCCCATAATCACACTTGTAGTATGTTGCTTTCTATGTGTTGTGCTGGGGTTCATTGAAGAGGACCCCTTAGTGGTTGGGGTAAGCTCACCTCTGTTGAGCCATCAGTAGCTCTTCTGTGTTTATCTGTTGTTAGGAGCTCTTCTGGGCAGAGTATTTCACAGCAAGAGCAATGACAGGTCAAGATGGCATCTATATCCAAATGCACATGGCATGGATCAGGCTCCTGAATGAATCTTTTTTAACTTTTTTGTATTTTACTTGCATCAACTGTCAATTTATGGGGATTATTGGGCCAATAGCTCTCAACATAGATGATTCTAAGATTAATATTGTATCAATCTGCTAATGCTACCATTACAAAATATTGAGCCACTTTTGTAAGAGGAATGCACTTCTTACATTTGGAGTTCAGAAAGTCAATGATCTAGTTGAAGTCTAATTTAGTTGCTAATGGGGACATTCTTTAGGGAAAAAGCTGCAGGTTGTCTTTGTTTTTACCAGGGAGGTTTAAGCAACATTGAATACATTTACATTACCCTGCCTCATGAAGAAGCCCAAAGCAAAACAAGTTCAAATAACTGTGACTAGAAAAATGGATATACACAAATACAAAGAACAGCCTCACCCTTAGCCCTATGGTCAGCTGCTTCTTTCATTTCTTCCTTGTGGATTTTAGGCCAATGGGAAAGCAAAAGACTATGTAACCCAAGAGAAAGGGCCAACATTTTTCTGCATTCTTTAAGTCCTGGAGAGATAATCGGAAGTGGGAAAAGATAGAGAATGTAGTGAATACTTCTATCTATTAAAAGAACTGATTTAAATGAGGTGGACTCCTGTGTAGAACATTAAAAATTATTCATGAAAAATCACAATGAGATAGTACCACATGCCAGTTAGAGCAACTAAAATAAAAGATAGTGACAAATACCAAATGTAGTATGGTAATATTGCAGAAACATTAGATTTCCTTTAGACATTACTTATAGCAGTGTAATGACATTATTTAAAGCAGCACAGTAGAGTTATTCTGGAAAAATGTTGAGTTGTTGTTTCTCATAAAACTAAATATAATATTTGCAGTCACACTCCTATATCAGAGAATGACTGTTTTCATATACAAAAGACAAAAGAGTTTCATATTAGCTTTTATTTTATTTTTTAAAATTTCTTTAATTGGGTTTCAGCCATAAGATGCACACCCCCTTCACCATTGCAACTTTCCCACCACAATTGTCCCTCCCCCCATTTACTACCTCCTCCCACTCCTGCCTGTCTTCAAGACAGGCATTGTATTTCTCTCTATTGTTGTCATGGTAACTATTAGTTTAGTTATATCTCTACCTACACTTACCACTCTCTGTGATAAGCTTGGTATCATGAGCTGGTAGTTCTAGCTCTCATTGTCTCTAGGTATTATTATTATAATGTCTTTTCTTTTTTTTAATGATATATTTTATTTAAACACCTTGATTACATACATGATTGTGTTTGGGTTTCAGTCATGTAAAGAA
>PVKC010046577.1:0-11212 GCA_004027635.1 Crocidura indochinensis
CCTGGCAGGCACGGGGGACCATATGGGGCACCGGGATTCGAACCGATGATCTTTTGCATGAAAGACAAACACCTTCCCTCCATGCTATCTCCCGGGCCCCAGGTATCAGCTTCTTGAACACCACTCTAGGTGAGTGGTGAGAGCCCTCAAAATTAACTGAAAGGCAAAGACTGGGAAAAGACCAGGCATAAGCTTCTGAGCCCCATGCTTCTGGAAGCCCACCGAGCCCAGAGTCACACTCCAATCCAATTCTGATACATATCTTCTGGCACACCTCCACAGCACCAATGTCATATTATCAAGCCTTAAAGTTAAGGGTTCGCCAGTGAGGGTCATTCTGTTTCAAGACAAAGGGCTTCAGTCAGAAGAAAGTTTAGGGTTAGTCTTTGCTCAATTTCCAGGGACCAAAAAAGCCACTGTTGCACCATCATCATCCATGTAAGCCTTGGATGCCAAAGGTTTGGCAAAGGCTGGCTTTAATTGTTTCTAAGGAGAACAGGAAATATTTATTTAGGATTTAGTGGCAGCTGCTCCGGTGCTCCAGCTGGAGTTGAGAGAGATATAATTACGAAAATTGTGTGAGGGAGGTCTGGAACGTCACCAGGAGACACAGGGGTCTGGGCAGGAGCTGTTTGCCTGGGCTTTTGTGTGTGTGGGCATCTGAGTGTTAATAGGCACTTAGGAGAAGGAAAAGATAAATCTGCTGGCTAATTAGCAGCTGGCTTGAGGTTTCAAGAACAAATACAGGTAAAATCCCATGATAGCCTACCCCGCAGGTGCTCACAATTGTTGTGTTGAGTGAAGTTGCATCATCATAAGCATAAGCTAGGAAGCTCTGGTCCCATCGCCCCATCTTTTCTCCCCAGTACGCTGACCTAGAATGCCCTTCTTAAGGCACAAGATGGGGAAGGAAGAAACAGGTAAGTATCTAACCCTGAAAAACATGTCATGGTTCACAGAAGCAATTGTGGATTATAAGCAGCCCTGCTGGCTTTGTTTGCTCTCTCAAAATGTTTAAGATTTGGATAATTTTGGCAACGGAGAAAAGAAATCATAGTACCAAGTACAAATAATCTGGGCCCTGAAGCCAAAGATTTTGATCTAACTTCTGAATCCTCCCCATTAGTGCTCAGGGCCAGGGGTAGGGAAGGTGCCTCTCCCAGGGAGACTTGAGTCAACCAGGCAGATGGCTCAGGTTTCTTCTCCATGATGCAGAGCTGCTGAGATCTAGAAGTACCAGAGCTGCAAAGAATACATCCAGTCTTTTTTAGGGGACAAGGGGGCCATGCAGTGCTGCAGATCAAATCTAAACCCTATCACATGCTAAGTGTCTTTCTCTGGCCCCTGAGTTATGTCCCCAACACAAGTTTCAGTGAGTGCTGATCTCAAACAAAAGCAATTTATGGTTTTAAACTAAACAAGGCTCAGGGAAAAACAAAACAAAGAAGAAAAAGTTGGCTAAAATGAATATGTGCGCTTCTGCGAATCCTATTTTCCCCATCCCAAACATGACGGCAACACGGGGGGTGGGGGGATCCACCCTTGGGTTTGACCAGAAAAAAAGATATGCTAGAGATGGATGACATGTTAGAACTATCATAGGCTGATTTACCCATGCCCAGGAACACTCTTCCTTTTGCTAACTGCCATCCTCATTGAAACAGAGCTTTGTGTGCTAATATCCACATTATCCATCAAAGATTAATGCATTTATCTTCTCCACCTGTGTTCATAAATTAATGTTTATGACATTGATGAGTAGCCCAGATTCTTTCCAGAATAAACAATGTTTCTGCTTTTTTTCCTTCTTGGGTCACACCTAAGTGATGCTCCTGACTCTATACTCAGGAATCTCTCCTAGTAGTGCACAGAAATACTGTAGATTGAAACCGGACAGCTGTGTCCAAGGCAAATGCCCTCCCCACCATAACATCACTCCAGCCCCGCAATGTTTTTGATTATCAGTTTCTCTCCTCCTCTCTGCCTCAGCAAGGTTTGAAGAAGAATGGTTTGTAGATGGACCAATCAAGGAATAGAGCAGGCGCCATCTTTTTTCAAAAATGTTGGCATTAAATCAACCTCAAATGAAAAGTAAAATGCAGTGTTTGGCCCAGAAAGCAAAGAAGGGATGATCTGATCTCTGTAATAAAATCTCAGATCCTAAGCTGCCACTCTCCTCTGTATGCTTTTACCCAGGCTATGATATCAATATTCTAAAATCTGTTCACTCATATTCTTTTTAGTCTAATTTCAATTTAAAAAATATCCTCTAAGAAACAGCTTGGTTTCCCATCTAATCAAAAGTGAATATCAATGTCTCCACTTTGACTACATCTGTGTATCTGTTCATTTCTATGAAAGTTACCACATGCAGGGACCAGAGAGATAGCATGGAGGTAGGGTATTGCCTCACATGCAGAAGGACGGTGGTTCGAATCCCAGCACCCCATATGGTCCCCCAAGCCTGCCAGGAGCAATTCCTGAGCATAGAGCCAGGAGTAACCCCTGAGAGCTGCTGGGTGTGACCCAAAAACCGAAAGTTACCACATGCACTAGAACTGCCTCCCTACAATAGTCGTTAGCCTCCAGAAAGCAATAGAGATTTCAATTAATTTAGCTTAAATTAGTTTAAGTCAAAATTCAATCAAATAAAGAACTCCATTCCTTAGCATCGCAGCCATGTTTTGTGTTTATAGTGACTGCCTTATCAGATTGCACAGAGATCGAATATTTGCATTGATACAGAAAAATGCTACTAAAGGAGCTCAGTAAATGACAAGAATCCCATGATTTAAAAAAAAAAGGAAGGATCCTCATAGCTGAAAAAGCACTTTCAAATGACTCTTCTTGAAGTAGTAACTCTAGAAAGTTTTCTTAAAGCAGGCAACTGTGTATAGAGAGGTTCAGCAGAGACATCCCATGTACTTACCTTTCAGAATAATCACATATCTTACTCAACAACGACATAAAATGCATCTCTAGAAGACCTGGAGAATTAATCAGCAAATAAATGGTAGAAATCTGCATTGGATCTAGCTAAACCATTATTCATTGTCATCATCATCAAACTGCCCATCAACCTCAAATACCATTGGTACTGTTTGTTGGTATGGTTGGCCTGGGTTCTTTGTTTTCTTTTTCTTTTTCTTTTTTCAGCTCTAAGTAGACTCCTATTTAGAAGTTTCAGAGACAAAAAATGTCATGATTTGGAGCCCAAAGTTGTAAGCCTTCCCTCTCGCCAACTGTGTGCTGTAGTTAGTTTTTCATGCTCAACAACTTGTGTTTTAAGTGCTAGAATCTACACTGTAAAGATAAAGATGGACAACATTATTTGGTCATGTATGACAAACACCGTGGTGGACAAGAATTTTCTAGGACATAGAACATTTAGAGTCCAAGTGGAAAATTTTGTACTAAAATTTTTGAACTAAACAATTTTGTACTAACCATTTCTCTCTCTAATATCCTGGATGATCTTGTTCTATTTTCTGCCTCTATTTCTAGTTGTTACTGTAACTTTATATTATGAAATTGTTGTTACTGTAACATTATATTATGAAAATATAAAGCCTGTGTAATAGATTTTTCTCTTTATATTCATGTTCTGTCTTATATATAAATTAAGCTTTATGCTAGGGCTGGAGCAGAGGTGTAGGATGTAAGGTGTCTGCCTTGTGCTCGCTAGCCTAAGTCTGATCACGGTTCCATCTCCTGGCATCCCATATGGTCCCCCA
The DNA here is from genome assembly GCA_004027635.1 of Crocidura indochinensis. Classification (NCBI taxonomy): domain Eukaryota; kingdom Metazoa; phylum Chordata; class Mammalia; order Eulipotyphla; family Soricidae; genus Crocidura; species Crocidura indochinensis. The sequence continues at coordinate 3,735 of PVKC010046577.1, forward strand.
AGCCAGGGGTGATTTCTGAGTACATAGCCAGAAGGAACCCCTGAGTGTCACAGGGTGTGGCCCCAAAACCAAAAATAAATAAATAAATAAATAAATAAGCTTTATGTTGACATTCCAGCAACTAAATAATCTCATAAGGTTTCAGGACTTTGTTTATTAGCTTGACACTACTTGCTACACAATATAACATTTCTGATGCATTTCCTTAGAAGAATGTAGGTTGTCCTGTGAAAAAGACTGTGGTGAACACTTTTTGCCATTTATGTTTCCTTAGTAGTCCTTGCCTGCTCTTCAAGTAGGAGGAGGAAGGAGGAACCATCTGAGAGCTACTCAAAGTCTCGACACCATCACCTGGAAATTGATGTAAAGTGAATTCTTAATTTCCACCCCAGAGCCAGAGACTGAATTTCTAGAAGTACAGGGCAGCAAGCTGTGATTTAACCAGCTCTGCAAAAAAGATGAACATGCTCCTTAAGAAACACTAGGGTACATTAGCTAGTAACCTATAAATGTTGCTGAATATAGACTCACTCAGGAGACTTTTTTGTTTTTGGACAACACCTGGCAGTTCTCAGGGCTTACTCCTGGCTCTGTGCTCAGGGATCACTCCTGGCAGTCGTGGAAAGCCAAATGGGTGCCAGGATTAAATCCAGGCAGGTCACATTGCAAAGCAAATGTCCTACTCAATATGCAATTGCTCCAGCCTTCAGAAACCTTCTGAACTCTTCTTGAACATGCCACACCCACCATGAGAAGATCATACTTTCTGGGGTAAAAAAATTAGAGATAAGCATCTTTTCAAAAAGCCCTCCTAGATTATCCTACTGCCAAAGTTGAACACTGATACACTAAGGAACTTGGAAGCAATACCTGTGGTCACTTTGAGAATAATTGCCAGTAAAGCAATACAAAGATATTTGGAGCAGATTCTGACATTATTTTTTAAATATGTCATCCTTTGGAATGATAACGAACAAGAGAAATAAGAGCGAAATCTCTCTTGCACTCTTTCTCTCTCCCTTTTGAAATTTGAGTGAAAAAAAAAGTCTCCTCCAAGAGTCCTGTGGCATTTACATGGGGTAAATGCCCAAACACAAATTGTATGCTGTGTTCAATAACACATTTCTGTGTTTTCAACAAATGGAGAAGCCAATATGGCCATAGGCAAAATTGTGTTTTAGGCCAAAGGTCAAATTAGATGCAAGGATAAGTTGGCAATCAAAGAAATGACTTTGGGATATCTGTTTTCTATCACTCTAATTATGGAGTGATGATAGTTCATGTGCTGTTAATGTTTCTGCAACTCTGACTTGGAGCCAAATATTGACATTGACTTGATGGTGTGGTGATTTTGAGCACAGCCAAAATGATGAGAGATAAAAGTGCTGGAATGGGACCTTACTGAGACCTTGGGAGCATGGCTTTCCTTTTTGGCAATTGTAAGCAGTGGTGTAATCGTGAGAGCCCACGGCAATTTTATGAGCCCAACCAATTCGACAGGCCTGGACTGACCTAGTAACTGGCTAATTCATTCATTTCTCAATTTTCTTGATTTTAAATTTTGATGAAAACAAACTTAATCAAATCTGTTCACCCTATTGAGCATTCTTTTTTTATTAATAACTTTAATATTGAGAAGGGCCAGCGAGGTAGCGCTAGGAGCATTCTTGGTGAGGAAAGCTGCTTTTATTTTTGTGGAAGTGGAGAATCTGAGAGGTGAATCAAAAGAAGTACCTAGGAGGCATGTTCTGGTGATATTGCAGCTTTAGAATGGCCTTCAAAGGTGACAGTTCTGAAAATCTGGAAAACAACTGAAAACCATAGGCCTACATATTAGCCTTTACTAAGAAGCTTCACTATTAAGACAAGAAGAATAGAAGCAAGTAATTTCTTTAGCAAATGATTGAAGACCTAAATCAAAAACTTCATCATGGGGCCAGAGGGATAGCGCAATGGTAGGGTGTTTGCCTTTGTATGTGGCTGACTCTGGAGGGACCCCCAAACCAGGAGCAATTTCTGAGATTATAGCCAGGAGCAACCCCTGAGCATCACTTCATAATAGTAGAGCTTCCCATAAAAGGAGTTAGGCCAGCTATGAAATTCAGCACAACCAAGGTGTCCGTGACCAGTAGAGAAGTCATGAGAACTGAACGACAAATCAAAATCACATGCTCTCTGGGTTTCAAGACCAACCATATGTTTAAGAACAGCCAGGGTAGAACCACATCCTCTTACTTAATCCTTCACAAAAGGAGAAAAAATGAAGATACGTGGTCTGAATATTCTCTGAAGCACAGTGTTTCTTTTTACATTTCTTCTTGTCAAGAAATGCTATCACCTTTTAGAGTAGTAGCCACTTAACTATCTTGAATCTTTCCTCTCCTCACTGTTTTTCCAAAACACAGGAATCATACAACCACTTGAATGTCCAACTTTGAGGACACAACTTCTTCAAATTAGTGCTCAGATAAAACTTCAGATAAGGTACAGAGGTTCCCAACCATCCACCTCTTCCTACCTCATGAGTTCCACATGCACTGCAAAGGATCTCACTCAACAAAGTCCAAATCTAAGCACAAAATTCAGCTTTCTCACCTAAACTCTACATACAACCCATCTGCACAAGCACAAGTGTCTTGGGACTTTAAGTGAGTGCAGAGCAATGTTGGGAAGACCAGATTTTAGAGACCTTTTCCCTTGATTCCAGGAGCCAGAAAGCACAGTTATAATGGCCCACAGCAGGGCCCTCTAAAGAATGGCACACAGAGGCTTTCATCCAATAGGCTATATCTATTCTCCTGCAAGTATTTTTCCACTTCTGACCCCTGCAAAGGCATTAAGCATTGCTTCATATGGTGCTTCAGGATTTACCAAGGGTCACAAACTCAAAGAAAAAAAAAATCAAAGTTTTAAGAGCCAAGATACTAGTAACATAGGGAGGAGGCTGCTTCAAGTCCAAGGAGAGCTGTGGGGAATGAAAGGGGTGGAGTAAGGAGTCCATATCCCTTCCAACGAAAACAGCCTCCAGCTGGCCATAGAGGAAGGGAGTTTGGTTGGACTCACTGCGACTGGGTCCTTAAAATTTAAGAAGGTAAAAAGAGCCAATAACCTCAAATCCTGTGCAATCTCTAAATGTTACTACTTCCAATTATTTCGTCATCTGAAATTTATTTTTAGTGTTAGTTGGTTGATTTGGGTTCTGTTTGTTGTGGGATTTTTTGCCCCTACAATGACAAGGGTCGGAGCCCAGGGCTTCCTATATGTGCTCTGTCACTCAGTTACTTCCTTGTTCCTTGTTCCTCAATGTTTTTAGCACTGAGCAGTCCATGAAGTCACAATTGTGTGTGTGTGAGAGTATGTTTTTGTGTATGTTGAGAGCTCAGGGAGCAGTCCCAACTCTGCACAGTGCCAGAGATCAAACTTGCATTGGCCACATGCAAGTTCAGCACCTTTCTCCCTTTGTTGTCCATTCAAACAGTTGTCAATTACTAGACCCAGGGCTCCTTTTTTAGGTTATGTTGATGAAGTTACATGGGATCTATACAAACGCAATAGCCTAGATAACTTGAACCTTACTCTTACATTTGGCCTCGCTCACCCCAAACACACCCTCTCCTTAATCTGACTGGACTAAAGACTCCTCCAATTGCTGCTGCTATCAAGAAGCATTTCTATTCCCAAATGAAACCTTCTCTTCACATGGTTCTAGACATTTTCACAGTCCAAGAAGAAATTGTATAAACCCTGAGGGTTGCTCTTTGCTAGTCCCTTTCTTCAGACTGCACAGTGCCTGGGTCCTTCAGAGGAAATGATGAATCTGTGCGCAGCTTTTGGTACAAAGAGAGTGACTAGTGAATGGAGGAAAGGCTAATGCCATTAACAGTTTCCTTGATTAGTCAAAGAGTGTAAAATGAGGTGTGCATTTGATCTCCTGTCGGAGGAGCAGACGGAACCCAGAAACCATGACATGGCAGAGGTAAGACTTAATGGATCATCTTGAAGGGCCTGGGCCTGATTAGCCGGAGCACAGCTCCATGCAGTGTTTAATTGATTGATTTGCGTTTGTGGTCAGAAAATGACTGTCGGCTCCAGCTTATCTATAATTATCGTAATCAGAAACAGACTTCTCTCCCCTTAATTGGCCTGGGCTCCTCCAGAGAGCCTGACTTTTCTGCTTGTCAGACTCGCTGCAGCCGCTGTCTAATAGCTTTCACTGCTAGAACATGATACCTGGTGACCAAGGAGCTCAGATGAAGAGCAGGGTGGCAGCAAAGCTGCTCATTCATTAGTTTCACAGTCGGACTCTTTTGCGTTCCAGACAGTTTCAAATTAATATGAGGTCTTCTACTCACAATTAGCCTGTCAACTGTAGGTAAATCCAAGTGAAAGATTAAAATAAGAATGTCTATGCTTCTTGCCAATGATCTCATCTTTATATATTTTCCTCTACCACCTCAGCCAAAATAGTCTACCTGGACAATAATTAGAGGCTGAAGCTATTTCGATGCATCAAGTTGTCTCAATTCTAAGCAAGGCACCACTAACTAGCCACCAGGACACCCAAATTAGAAACCTGAACATCAGATCATTTTTCCTCTTTAATCCATCCACACTGCATACCCCAGTCACTAAGACACACTAGTTCCACCCTCAAAGTGAGTGTCCTGGAGCCTCGCATATCTGCAGCCATGTGATAACACCATCACTTTTAGGTTATAAAGTCCTGAATGCTGGACTTTGGTAGTTCCCAACATGAAGAAATTTCTGGTGCCAGAGTGGTAATCAGAGGGCAGGTCACTGTCCTAAAATCCCAAGGGCTCCATAAACACACCAAGAATGATTTCTAGGTGCAGAGTCAGTAATAGCATTGCTGGTGTGGCAAAAATAAATAAATAAATAAATAAATATTAAATTAAAAAGATTTCCCAAACTTTCACATACCTTATGAACCCTCTCAAATATATTCCTATCTTACTGAAAGCAGATATTCATAGGTTTAAGTGGTGACTATTTCAAGAAACTTTGTGGAAAACACATACATTATATTCCTATTAAAATTCCTTCAAGTTGTGAGTAGGAAATTCACTTCATAACACTTCCTATCTCTACTTTTCCCTTAGATATCATCAATTCTACCTTCTTGAATTTGACTCCTCATAATGACTCTCTAACCATGTTCTCTCTCTCTCTCTCTCTCTCTCTCTCTCTCTCTCTCTCTGCTTAGCATTTGCTTTCAATCCTTCCCTTTTTCCTACATCATTAAGTATGTCAAAATAATCGTGCCAGCTAATTCCTTTCACCAATTTTTCTGAAACTTCTTCTCCCACACCTTTCTCTGTTCTCTGATTGGTCATCACAAAACTATAAAAAATAACTTGTGAGATAAAATGTCCCGTCAATTATTAAGAGGGGAATGGAATTGGAGTGAAGCAAAAAATAAACCAGCATGTAAAGGATCTTGCTTGGGAGAAAAAAAATGGATCTTTGTGAGAGGAAGGAAAATATAGCCTAGCTGTCCAAGAAATAGCTAGAAAGATTTACTCCAACTCTCCTTCAATGAATGACCACTTTGCACTCAAAATACAGCATGAATGCCCAAGTAGAAAACTGAGCAGTCACTTATCTATTCCAGAAACTTCTGTGGGAGGTCTGAGAGAGCCCTCCAGTAACAGACCAGCACTCTTCCCTTTCAATCTAGTCAGCCATCTATCTGTGGCATTCACTCCACAAAGACACACTGAGCATCTGCCATGTGGCAGCTCCAAGAATATTCTATGATTACATAGAAAGAGTTTAGAACTACTGTTTGGGACAAGGATTAGAAGAAAAGTAGTGCATAGCACTATTCTGAGAATAAGAGAAATAAGGCCAAGTTTGAGGAAAACAAATGACTAATTTTCAGTTGTTCTAGGGAAAGCCAAAGACATTAATACTCAATCAACAAGCATGTACTCAGCATCATGATCTGTAAAAATGGAAACTGGGAACCATCAATTATGGAAATTCATTTAGTGAAATATTATCAAGCAGTAACAAGAAATGTCCTATTTATATACTCGATAGTACAGGGATGTGAGGCCAGACTTCATATTCATATAGGACAGGTTAATATTTTACAAAGTTCTAAAAGAAAAATAATTGAATTACAGTGTTAGAACCGAAGACAAAGATTACTTCATGAAGAGGGAGAGGAGTGACTGAAAGGCATTAAAAAGATTGTGGCAGGGGATACTGTGGCTATTCATTCTTCAGCAGTATTCCATCAACAGAGGTACTGTGACAATTCATTGTTTTGTCTATTTGTGCATGGTATTTTTGTATCTTATTTAATAAATACTTAAAAAATAAGTTATCTTTAAAAAAAACCTTCTATTTTACTGCTACCAATGTATCTGAGGAAAAAAGTAAGAGAACATTCAGATGGGAACTAACAAAAATCTGAATAGAAAAAGTTTCAATAATAGGATCCCAGATTCATGAGGCAACAGAGTCTCAATTAGGATCTGGTGACTTTCAACTGAGTGAGAGTCATGGATATTAAGACATTCTTATGGCTAACAAATATAACGATGTTTTTGCAGGTTTGGTGGGTTTCTGGCTTTCATAAGAATATGCAGTAGAGAACCTCTGAAAATTATGCTATTTACCACCAGAGTCTAGGAAATATTTTATGCTATTATTTACCAATAGTTATTAATATTATCAAATTAATATGAATAGACGCTTAGAAGTGTATCAGGAAATAAAAATCTAATTTTATTAGTGAGCAGAGATCTTGGAAATATCTCTGCTTTGGCATGGCACGCAATCTTTTTATAAAGTTCAGTAGATGCAACTCAAGATTTATAAAGCATGAACAGGTCTACAGCCAGAGAGATACAGTACAGAATTAAATACTGGCTTTACATGATGCAAAACTCAGTTCTATCTGCAGGAGCTCATAGGTCTTCCAATTCTAAATTGTTTGCCAATTCTACTTGATCAAAAATTGCTTAGGCCCCCTAACAGCACTAGATAAGACTCCACCAAAACAGAGTAACCAGATCTACAGTTCTCTTCATGGTCAACTCAGATGGATTAAGTTCTAATCAGACAAAGGAAAAAGTCACAAAAGATAAAGGAAAGGTGAATACTTTTGAATGCTTTAAAGTTGATGAGAAATACAATAAAAATACTGGCTGAAGCTTTCTTATCCTGTTTTATTCACTCAGTGAAGATTTGCTGGTTGTCTCCTTTGAGCCAACAATCATTTTAAATGCTAAAACTACAGTAGCTATAAAAACAGATAAGAACATAGTCGAGTTTATATCATAACTTTGGGAAATAAAAATAAAATAAACATATACAGAAATAATAAAAGCTATGTAAAAAATTAAAATGGAATACATAGTAGGACATATTCTTAAAAAGGTGATCCCTAAGTAGGTAATATTTGAGAGGATACCTGTAAGAAATGAGACACTTATTAATACACACAT
>PVKC010046578.1:0-11207 GCA_004027635.1 Crocidura indochinensis
TTTTTTTTGGTTTTTGGGCCACAGCCGGTGATGCTCAGGGGTTACTCCTGGCTATTCGCTTAGAAGTCGCTCCTGGCAGGCATGGGAGACCATATGGGGAACCAGGGAATCGAACTGCGTTCCGTCCTAGGTTAGCGCAGGCACCTTATCTCCAGCGCCACCGCCCGGCCCCTGAAAGGTCAGTTTTTTCAATTAAAAGATTTTCTATAATGAACATAGAAAATAAGTTAAGTAATTTTATCTCTTAGCAAAGAAGCTAGAGTTTAGACACATTTTCCTGAAAGCTTTACAAAATACCCAGAATGTTCCCTTTGAGGCCAGAGAGCTAGAACAGTGAGTGGGGCATTTGCTATGCTTGTAGCTGATTTGGGTTTGACCCCTGTCATTGCACATCGTCTGCAAAGACAGCTAGATGTTATTTCTGAGTGCAGAGTCAGTAGTACTTCCTGAATAATACTGGGTACAACTCCATAAAGAAATTAAAAAATGTTTCTGTTGTCATTGCCATCTGAAGTGGTGTTCCAAATAATTCCACTAACTCTGCCTCAGTTGTTACAGGCCATTGATAGAAAATCTAATTTCCCTTGGGAAAAAAAGGAAGAAAATCACATTGCCTGTATGTATGAAGCAAACAAAGTTATATACACAAGTGGGGGGCATAGTCTGGATCACTGCTGACAGGAGGCATCTACGTGGTGCTCCATCACGATCAAGACAGTTAATCTAAATTCTGTGGAGCATTGTAAAGTAAAAGAAAAGGACACCAATGAAAGTATTTGGAAAAATAATACTCTATGTGGTAAAAATATATTCACAAGTATCCAGATTCATGTCATCTATGGGATAAAGATGAAATGACAAATGTCTCCCAAAAAGCAATTCACTGTGTGTGGTATCTAAGGGTTCTTGGTTTGTCACTGGGTGTATAGGTGATTATTCAGGATTTCAACTAAGTGGTTGTTATAAAGGGGAGGGTCCTAAGGTTCTAAGAAAATATTTTACATCTGGATTATGTTGCAAATAGCATATAGATACATATAGATTGTCCTAGGCAATTGTGAGTTTGCTGCTTCCTTTGTTAGATTTTAATATCAGATGGTAGTAAAATAGGCAGAATAATCACTATCATGGAATGCAGATGACATGTCTCTATTTCTTAGTATTACAATTTGAAATATGGATAAACTGAAGGTAGCAAACACAGGAGTGATTATCCATCAGCAGAGTGTGGTGCTAAAACAGGGTTACTCTGAATAAATCTGTTTTAAACAAACACATTATTTTCCAGCTTAGAGGACACATAGAAATAAGTATAGTAATAAAAGGGGGGGTACGGGAGATAGCATGGAGGTAAGGCGTTTGCCTTTCATGCAAAAGGTCATCAGTTCGAATCCCGGTGCCCCATATGGTCCCCTGTGCCTGTCAGGAGCAATTTCTGACCACGGAGCCAGGAGTATCCCCTGAGTACTGCCGGGTGTGACCCAAAAACCAAAAAAAAAAAAAGAAATAAGTATAGAATGATGTTTCATAGTGAGCTTAATGCAGTGGATCATATACTCAAGCACGGAGAATCATGTATTATTTTGCTGTGAGCAACACTAACAGAATAAATGCATTTTAATAGAATAGTCACAGTCTCCTCTTTACTGGTCTAATCATTCATCCAAAGCCACACTGAGTCATGAGAAACATAAAAGGAAGCTTTAGCTATGTGTCAAAGGGAACAGTGGTTTTTAGTATGAATCTTGTCTGCATCTTGTCTAAGTATGGAAGATCTGCTCCTGAATTCCATGGAAAATTCAGTTTTCCCCTCTTTATTGTCTGCCCTGCCAAGACTATTTTATTATCTTTTTGTCTCATGCAGATTAATAGAAGGGTGTGAATGGGAGTATTCATCAAATAAAGTTCCTTGGTATCACATGACCCTATTGAAATGGTCAGAACATAGAATCTTGCACAGTTTTGTGTGATCTCATAGAGAAGAGCAATGCCAATCACCTATGCTTCAGCATGCAGCTTTCATATGGGGTTAGTTGCTTTGATCTTTTGTACTGCATGGCACACGTTTGAGTCAGTATGGTTCAAAAATATGAGTTCTTCAACTAGCATAATAATAGTGCTCTGGGGCAGGATCTCTGGGATACTGAGACTCTGAGGGTGCCAGCCTAACTATATTGTTCCATGCTGCCAACAGAGTGAAACCCAGTGTTGTGGGTCTGAATAATCACACTTTTGAAGGCCTGTTTTAATTTTCTTTATACATCTTATTATGTCTAAAACTAGAGTAAATGGGATTCTATTGGAGATACAAAGGAACGAAAGCATCACTACAAAGCCTATTATTATAGACATACATGAAAAATGCTCATTTTTCTTCTTTCTATATTTTATCTTTTCCTTCAATGATGGATTATGATCTTAAAAGCAAGCAGTTTGGCCTATTAGTAGATTGGAAATGGCTTTCTTCACTTAAAGAACAGCCAGCCTTATAGCAAATAGTTCTGTTGTAGTCAATTTTAACAATATTATAATCTGAAATAAAGTTTCATACATTAATAGATGTTTTTATGATAAATTAAATTATGCTATAGACCTAGACTCAAACTTTATCTCTATATTTTCTATATATATACATATATATATTATTTATCCACCATCTGACTAGATAATCGGGGCAACATGTTCTTTTTTTCATATAGGCACTGCACTTTCTACTGGTAGCACTTAAAAAACTCCTCTGAACATTTGCTTGCTTATCATCATTACTAGTTCTGCCTAAATACTATAAGACTGTCTATAAGACTGTCTCACAGAGGGGGGCTCTGGTGATATCTACATGTGTATGTGCATCTTACCACGAGCCTCTACTTTCTGTCTACTGAAGTCCTACGGTCCAATGACAGTTCTCAGAAATAATATTCCAACAGGGATCCTGAAAATACCCTGCAGCCTCTGATAATGGAAAATCCTGAGACTACAGGCATTGGGGTGAGACAGCACTGCAGGAAGCTTTCCTCACAAGAACTCTTTTCTTTGCAGACAGAGCAAATAGGAGGTGATCTACACATGGTCTCTAAGGCTCCAGGGATGCAGCTGGTAGCTGGAGATGCCTCTGTGAAGGAATTTTTGAAGGTACAGCTGTTGATGTCAGCATGTGAGAATTTCAGCAGGCATTAAATCAATGAGAACCAGGTCTGATGTGATTCACTCCTTCATAGGGGCAGAAAAATAAGACAAATATTAGAGTATCATATTGATCACAAACCTTGAAGCAATTTGAAAATTCATTTTGAGCCAAATTCAAACATTTTTGTTAAAAAATGACAGTGAGGTACTTCACCTTCTTTTCCTCCTTCGTCTCTCAAACCGAGGATGAGAGTCTCTAGAAGGACTCAACCCATTTTCGGTGTACTTGATTTTTACCCCATTTTATTACTTTTCTCTTCTTCAAACAAAACCACATAACTTGAACTATCTAGTTCCGCCTACCAATTAGAGAGGAAAATAATGGAGCTACCAAGACCAAACAGATGTAAGATTACTAGTAGTGAGTTAGGCACAGAGGGGACCACTTATGCTAGCAGCCCTGGGGGTGAGAGTGGAGGATATGGGAGGCAGGATGGGAATGGAAGTGGAGGGAGGACAATTCGGTGATGGAAATTCCCTGATTCAATGTTAATATGTACTTAAAATATTACTGTGAATGATATGTAAGCAACTATGATTAAAATAAAAATTATATTAAAATGACAATGAAGACACAACTATCAGAATTTATGGGACACAGCAAAAACAGTACTAAGAAGAAAATTTATAGCTTTGCAAGCACACGTCATGAAGGAAGGGGATATATAAAAAGCTAAATGACAAAGCTTTTAAAATTAGAAAAATGATCAACAAAAGAAACCAAAAATAGGCAGGCAGAAGTGCTGTGGACCTACTGCATCTGGACTTTGAGTTGCATATAGACTAAGCCAGCAAGGAATTTCTAGCAGCTTGCTTTTGGTACTGAAATTTCTTTAGACTGCAGGATAGCTAAGGCCAAATTTCTGTAGTAGCAAAAGAGACAAAATCAAATAAATAAAAGTAAAGAGATATATAATGTCACAGCCATGTCAGAAATATAGCCAGTAATTCACGCAAGGGTCAATAACTTCTCTAACAGGCCTTCTGGCAGATATTTCTTGTGAGGAAAAATTAGGCACTGCACCAGGAAAGCCAGTAGACACGTCTTGTGCATGCTTTCCTAATAATGGAGACATACCTTTACGGGTAGTGACACAGAAGGAAATAACAAAGCTCAGAGCAGAGTTCAGTGAAGTAGACATCAATAAAGCAATCTGAAAGATCAATGAAAGCAAAAGTTGTTTTTTTAAATAAACAAGATTGATAAACCACTCTCAAAACTCACAAAGAAATGGAGAGACTTAATAAACTGGATAAAAAGTGAAAAGGAGGAAGTTACTACAGATACTGCAGAGATTCAAAGGATAATTGGAGACGACTCTGAGAAAACATGAAAACCTGGAAAAATGGATAAATTCTTGGACTTGTATAATCCTCCACGGTAAAACCAGATTGACCTAATATATATAAACAGACCCATCACTACTGAATAAATTAAAATGGTTATAAAATGTCTTCCCCAACAAAATCCCTGGCCCAGATGTATTCATTAACAAATTCTTTCAAACCTTTCAAGAGAAAATACTACCAATAGTTTTCAGGCTCTTTCATGAAATTGAAATTGAAATTGAAAATTAACAAACAATCCCAAATAGCTTTTATGAATCTAACATCACCTTGATGGAAAAAAATCAGCCAGAGATGCTGAAAAAAACTACTGATGAAAACAGATTCAAAGATTCTCAACAAAATTCTAGCAAATAAGATCTAACTCCTCAACAAGAAGTTCATACATCATCACCAAGTAGCTTTTATTACAGGAATGCAAGAATGGTTTCACATCAGTAAATCAATCAATATAATGCACCATATCAACAAAAATAAAGAAGTATGGTCATATCAATAGATGCCTAAAAAGCATTTGAGAAGGTCCAACACCCATTCATAATAAAAAAAATCTCTCATCAAGATGGGAATGGAAGAAACTTTTATCAATATAGTCAAAGCTATCTAACACAAGCCAGTGCAAATATTATTCTTAATAGAGATAAACTAAGAACATTTCCTCTAAATTCAGTTACAAGACAAGAGTTGTACACATCACAAATAATAAGAACAATCAGTGCTGGTGGGGATGTAGAGAGAATGGAACTCTCAATCACTACTGGTGAGAATGCTGCCTCATTCATCCTTTATGAAAAGCAATATGGAGATTTCTCAAAAAACTGGAAATTTAACTCCTGCCTGATCTAGCTATACCACTGGGGATATATCCTAGGAACACAAAATTACAATACAAAAATTTCTCACACCGTATTTATTGCAGCATCATTTACGATAGCCAGACTCTGGAAACAACCAAGATGCCCTTCAACAGATAATGCCTGTCTCAAATACAGGTGGGGGAGAGTATGGAGGTTGGGGGCATTGGTGATGGGAATGTTGCACTGGTTAAAGGGGGGTGTTCTTTATATGACTAAAACCAAACTACAATCATATCTGTAATCAAGGTGCTTAAGTAAAGATATCATTAATAAATAAAAGTTATGAGTAACCTCTATGTTCTCCTGATACTGCAGAGAGCTGGTGTGTGAGAGTAAAGAAGGATTTTTATTTCAATGTGTAAGTCATTTAACTTAAGAGCTTACTCCAAAGATTGGAGCAGTACTACAGAAAGAAGTGTGGTTGTCTTCTACAAGGTCAATGATTTGGGATCCTTCACACCACATATGGCTCCATGATTTCTATAATAGGCATCCCTAAATATCAAACCAAAAGTAAGACCTTGGAACCACTGGGTGTGGCCAAAATCAACAACAAAATAATGAAGTGAACTTCCTTACAAGGGGAATGCATAGCAGGAAGCCTCTTTCATTAGAACCATCTTTCTCTGAGGATGAAACAAGAAGTTGGACTGCATTTGTGCTCACTGTTGTTCATGAGATCCAATGCTGGTGTTCAATTTATGTGACACAACTTTTTAAACATTGTGGTTTATTTAGTCTCCCAAGAGATACACAAGGGGCCTGGAGTTCCTCTGGAAATTCTTGAGCAACCCAGTGGCTCTAAGGATGCAGAACATATCAGCTAGGCATTTGTGGGACTCTCTGGGCCACACTTGATAGTGTTTGGGGGACTTCCAATTTGCGGTCAGGGCTTACACCTGGATCTATGCTCTCAGATATTACTCCTTGTAGTTATTGGGCAACCATTTGCAGTGCCAAAGATAGAAACATAGCTAACCACATACACAGCAAGCACCTTGCCTGTTGTACAGTTCAAGCTTCAGAGATCTTGATGGATGATTGAAATTCCTTGCATAAAGGGATAAACTAGTAGGCAGAGAGCAGCATTGTGAGAGCTGGGAACACAGACCTGGCTTCTCTGAGTCAGTCTATACTGCCCCCTCGAGTTTCCCTTCTCTCCCTTCAAAGTCTCCTGTGGAAAGAAAAGATCTATGGTGTTCTTGAGTAGAGACCTTCATGTTTGCCTTTCTGACTAAACTCTAGATCACATTGATCATAAGACCCTACTCTATTGTCTGTCCTTGTTTTTTCCTTCTATTCCCATAGCCTTTGCTAAAGTAGATGTGGTAGTTTAAATCTCCAGTTCTCTCCTGTTCTGGAACACTGGTTGTGGTGAGTTTGTGTCAGCTCTTAGATAACAAGGATTCAACATTGTTCACTGTAATATACATGTTCTATTAATATTCACAACTTCACACATTCCATGTGCTACTATATTATTATTACAATTCTACCTCCTCACATGGCCATGCACCCTTCAAAAAAACCTGGCACATATTTTCAGGACTCAAGTGGAAGACCTGAATATTTCCCGGAGAAAGTGGCACTGAGGCAGAGCTCAGCTAGGTGCTGCTAACTGAGGATAACTGAAGTATGTGGTCATAGTTATCACTACCTCCACAAAACAATTTCTATACTAAAGGACATTATATATTTTCTGGGACACAGAATGTGGAGGAGTCACACAGTCATGTTATCTGAAACTCCTCTGACAGACTCCAGTCATTGGCAGAGCGGACCTGGTTTAGACTTGGTGAGTGATATTGGTTTTTTGGTGGGGACAGGAGTACAGGTGGAACATCTTTAACGTATTACTGAGTAAGGGTAAACTACCTGCGGACTTTAAAGGTCACAGGATTCCTGCACTTTCCTCAAATAAAACACTATAGTTATTGCACTGTATGCCCCTTCTTTTCCAAAGAGCCTTCTCAACAGAAGACAATGCTGTTGGAATTCTATTCTTTCAGTTTGACTTTTCCATTCTAAAATCTTAAAATTCTAAAATTGTTCCCAGTGCTCAGGTCTGCCACTGTCTTGACCTCACTACTTTTCCAAGAGTAGAGCCATTTCTGCCTAGTTTTTACCTATCCAGAGAAAACTATTATTTGCTTTTGGTCTATAACTAGGTCACAGCAGGTCAGCCTCACTTCAGACCAAGCTTCTAAATCAGCTCTCTTGGGACCATCTTGACTATATTCCACTCTTCCATGAAACGATGAGATTCTCCATGGAACTATGCACTTCTCCACTGATCATGTGTTCCTCTATGCAATGGTGAGACTCTCCATGGAATCCTGAGCTCCTAAATAGAAAGTGAGCTCATCCAAGGAATCAAGACCGCATGTATGGAACAATGAGAATGATAAGTTGCCACATGGAATGGTGAGACCAGAGAATCATATCCTCCTTCATAGAACCATGAGCTCCTGTATGGAACCAAGAGCTCTCCATAAAACAGTGGGCTCCTCCACAGAATCATGAACTTCATAGAAACATGAACACTGCAAAGTCACTGGAAAAGTTACTGTTTCCAAGTCTCTGTTCATGTAGATATTTCCTGTCCACTGTTTTCAGCACTGACCATAGTCTCAAGTCGTTTCCAGAAGTTTTTCCTCTGGGCTTCTCCCCAGATTCATTGCGGAGCTCTGCTAACATTTATTTCTGAACTAGTAGAATGGAGAAGTCCATGTTTCTTGTGGATTTCTGAGCTCATGGTGATGCATCTGGTGTCTTCATCTTGGTGTCTTCATCTATCTAAGCTCATAGTTGGCCAAATGCAAGGCAAGATGCAGACAGATTTTTAATGATGTCTTATATCCTAAGCAGTGAGTTTAAATAGCTGGCTTTAAAACATCCAGTAAGCTCTGTTAGAAGTAACTTTGCTGACACCCAGCATTTGATGACCCATTTCTAAAACACAGGCACTATAGACCTTATTAGTAAGAGCACCAGTGATTTTGGAGGGCCAAAGAACACTCACTACAACTTCATATCATGTTGCACTAACTGTCTCCCAGAGGTCAGCCCTGCTCTGCTGCTTTTACACAGGCACTAATGTCTTTTCAGTTATGAAAATTCTAGGGGTATCTTTCAGATTTGTGTTGCTCTGTTGGCCCAGAACATGCAATGTCTCCACCTGCATCTTTGAGCTCAACTGAATTTTCTAAAGAACTTATAAAGCCCAAGCTTTCTCTGGGATGTAGGGAGATGCTCCTCACATCTAATTTCCCCTATATTTAATGTGTCTATGCAGAAAGAAAAAAACGAAGCAGCACAAAATAATTTGGAAGGGGTTGCTTTTGTAGTTGCTGTTGTTTTCATTTTGTGTGCTTTGTTTTTTTTGTTTTGTTTGTTTGTTTTGGTTTTGGTTTTTGGGCCACACCCATGATGCTCAGGGGTTACTCCTGGCTATTTGCTCAGAAGTCGCTCCTGGCAGGCACGGAGGACCATATGGGGAACCGGGGGATCGAACCACAGTGCGTCCTAGGTTAGCGCAGGCAAGGCAGTCACCTTACCTCCAGCGCCACTGTGTGCTTTGTTTTATTTTTATTTCAGGACCGTGGTTATTGTAGGGTGGTTGTCTTGATTGCTGTGGGTTTTTTTGGATTTTTGTTTGATTTATCTTTTTGTAGTGTTGTGTCTCTCTTCCTTTTTCCCTTTCTTTTCTCAAATTAATATTTATAGGACTCCGCCCATTTTACCTGTTTGATTTTTAACCCATTTTATTTTTTTTTCTTTTTTCTTCAAAAAGAATCACATAACTTGAACCATCTTGTTCCACCTCTCAAATTGAAGGATAAATAATGGAGTGTCCCAAGACCAAACAGTTGTATAATCACTAAGTAGTAATAAACACAAAACCCTAAGCCAATGACAACAGACTCAATACCTAATCTCCACACAGAGGGGACCACTTATACTAGCAGCCCAAAGGGTAAGGGAGTTAAGAAAGGGGGATATGGAATGCATGCTGGGAATGGAGGTGGAGGGAGGACAACTTTGGTGGTGGGTATTCCCTGATTCAATGTCAATATGTACCTAAAATATTGTTGTGAAAGATTTGTAATCCACATTGGTCAAAATAATAAATTATTATTAAAAAAAGAAAGTCCCATGGACAAAATTCTACTGCTTCACATTGTCCTCCTTTTTTTCTTAAAACTGAGGAAATTACACTCCATGGGTGTGGTGCTTGTGAACCTAGACAGATCACACTCCCTTTGATATGCAGACACCCTCTTTTGCCTTCCTCCCACCTTTACTAGAGTAGTGCCCTTTGTTACTTCCAGACATTTCCTGATGTGTTCTCACCTCAGTTGTTATCAATTCTGTAAAATCTTACAACTGCATGATCTACAATGAATCTCAGAGCCACAGGTTGTACTAGAAATATGTTCAAACACACAGGTCAAGTCTCAATTGATCACATAGTGTGCTCACTATTAAAATTGATATGCTGCAATTCTTTCAGCTTTTGGTTTTAGAGACACACTACATCATACTGGTTCAATTAAGGTATTACTCAAAACTATTTATTTAGAGTTAGTTAGGCACTAATAATTTTACTATTATAGACACTACTGCTATTTCTGATAAAAGGCATAGAAAGGGAATAAACAAACTCTGATGCTTTCTGTTCTCAAAAATTTGTTTAAAATATTCTATGTTGAGGCCAAAGAAGTTTTCCAGGGCTTAAGGTGCCTGCAACATTTTGTGCAGCTAATGCTGGTTCAACCCTAGTACAATAAATGGTATCCTGGGTCATGCCTAAGCACAAAGACAGAAGAAGTCTCTTAGCCCCAAGAGGTATGACCTAAGCCTTCCACTATACGAATAAATACAAATAAAAATTTTTATTTATAGTTTTAGTTTGAGGAGTATGGCAGAAATGTGAAATGTGTCCAGCAGTTCATATAATACAATGTGGCATAATATAGCATAATTTATACTCTTAATTTAGTACTGTTTTTGTTTGTTTATGGTTCTTTTAGACACCTGGTGGTGCTCAGGGATTATTCCTGGCAGGCACAGTGACACATTTGTGGCACCAGGGATTATTCCACTGAATAAATACTGCCCTAGTGGCCTCATTACTGGGAAAGAAATCTATAATGCACAATTTAGAGGAGAGTAGCATGGAAACCCTCCAAGACACAGGGTCCAAAAAACCTGGCTTGTTAGGAAAGCACAAAATTTTGTATTTGTAAATAAAGTTTTATTGGAACAACTGTACAATGACATTGGAGATGGTCCCTGCCTACATCTGCTTCCACCCAATAACAGACTTAGAGAGTCACAGATGGCCACATGGCTAAGGAATTTGATAATATTTATTCTGTTGTTCTCTGAAGAAAGCTCATGTCCCAAGAAAGCAATAGAATTAATATATATTTTTAAGTTATTTTTCATGGTAAAAACATACCTTGGCCTTTACCCATGCACATTTAATCCTTGACTAATCATGACAGAAATTAGATTTAAGAGAAGTGACCTGAACAACTGTGGCCCAAATTGTGTGTTTTGTTTATCAGCACTATATTTTCTCAATCTCATATGTTTGAAATTGCATCCTTTAGGTAATATGTATATTGAACATAAAGCAATCAATATAGAGAAAAATCTGAAAAATCTACTTATTTTGCCTAACATTGCATTATAATTTATAGCATTAAAACATCATTTTCTAGTAGGTTTTAGGGATTTACTTGTTTCATTTAACCACATGTGGACATAAGAATCACATAAGAATGTTTTGAATATATATAGCTATGAAAG
>PVKC010046579.1:0-11211 GCA_004027635.1 Crocidura indochinensis
AGAAATTGGTCCTGGCAGGTTCGGGGGACCCTATGGGATGCTAGGATTTGAACTACCATCCTTTCGCATGCAAGGCCAACACCCTACCTCCATGTTATCTCTCTGACACCACAACTCTATACTTCAAACAGACATCGTGGCCAATGGTAGGCAGTGAGAAGCAAGGGGGAGCTAAGCCTGAAGGGGACCAGGGAACCCGGAGCACAGGGAACAGGCGGGAGGGGAAGGGAGGCACCCACCTGTCCTTGACTTGCAGCAAGTAGCACACCAAGCAGTAGCCGGCGCAGCTTTGCACGAAGTTGCGCTGGGCACTGAGGAACGCCTCGGTGGTGTAGCTGCCGTGCTCCTGCAGGAAGTAGTCGAGCAGGGACAGCTGTGACTGCTTCTTCACCTGGTGGATGGACACTGCGTTCACCACGGGCTCGATCATGCCGCTGTCTGCCGAGATCACCAGGATCTTGTAGGGCTTGATCCACAGGGGCACACGCTCTTGTTCCCAGATGGACTGCGAAGCACAAGGAGGCAGCAGGATGGTCAGCTCCAAACTGGTGTCGGAGGTCTAGCTGAGTGTCTGATCCTAACCCCAACCCTTCACCCCTAACCCTAACCCTGCACCTCTCACTGCAGACAGCTTCCCTCTTTGGTGGCCTCGGAGAGAAGGCCATCAGGTGACAGAAACCCACAAATTTCCCCCAAGTGCCAGGGGAGCTCTGAAAGAACTTCAGGGCCCAGAGAGCTGGAGTGAGAGCCCAGCGGGTAGGGCGCTTGCCTTGCACGCAGCTGACCTAAGTTCGATATCTGGCATCGAATATGGTCCTGTGAGCCTGCCAGCGCAGAGTATAGAGTGACCCCGAAGCAAATAACAATGGCAACAACAAAAAAAGAAGTTCAGAGCCCGATAAGAGGCAGGGAACAGCACGGAAAGAGAAAAAAGACTAGACTAGAAGACTTTTTTAGGGGGGTCACACCCAGCAGTGTTCAGGGGTTCTTCTTGGCTCTACGCTCAGAAATTTCTCCTGGCATGCTCGGGGGACCCTATGGGATGCTGGGATTCGAACCACCGTCTTGCACGCAAGGCAAACGCTTTATCTCCATGCTATCTCTCCGGCCCCATCTGAAAGAGATTTTTGATTTTGAAAAATAAAATAAGGGGGGCTGGGCGGTGGCGCTGAAGATAAGGTGCCAGCCTTGCCTGCACAAGCCTAGGACGGACCGCGGTTCGATCCCCTGGTTTCCCATATGGTCCCCCAAGCCAGGAGCGACTTATGAGCGCATAGCCAAGAGTAACCCCTGAGCGTCACCGGGTGTGGCCCAAAAACCAAAAAAAGAAAAATAAAGTTTCCTAGAAAAATGAAAATATTTCATATAAACAAAGTGGATCAAATAGATGAGGTTGCCAGCATGCAAATTGGCCGGGATTCTGGGGTTCAGGATATTATCTCCCCACAACCCACAGGTCCAAAACAGAAGCTGCCTTGGTGGAGCACAAAGATGCAGGCTTCCAGAAGGTCACAAGAGGTCGCTGTGTAGCCACCCTTTGGGAAGGAACGACCTGCCATAGCTTAGCAGGCTTCTGGGAGCTTCCTTTGTGTGTGGGTCACACCTGTAGTGGCACTCAGGGTTCCTCCTGGCTCTGCACTCAGAAATCGCTCCTGGCAGGCTCAGGGGACCATATAGGATGCTGGGAATTGAACCATTGTCTGTCCTGAATCAGCCACAGCAAGGCAAATGCCCCATTGTTGTGCCATCTCTCCGGCCCCTCCTGGGAGCTTCCTGCAGCAGGTGGGAGACTGGGTCAAGCTCCCTTGCTCCCTCTTTTTCTTTATTTTTGTTTTTGGGTCACACCCGCTGGTGCTCTGGGGTTGCTTACTGGCTCTGCACTCGGGCATCATTCCTGGCAGGGTTGGGGGACTAGACTATATAGGCGGTGCCAGGAATGGAAGAACTCAGGCTGGCGATATGTACCACTCGATGGTACTAGTACTCTGGCCATTCCCTGATCTCTCTCTCTTTCTCTCTCTCTCTTTTTTTTTTTTTTTTTGGTTTTTGGGCCACACCCGGTGACACTCAGGGGTTATTCCTGGCTATGCACTCAGAAATCGCTCCTGGCTTGGGGGACCATATGGACGCCAGGGATCGAACCCTGGTCCGTCCTGGATCAGCCACGTGCAAGGCAAATGCCCAACTGCTGCGCTATTCTGCAGCCCTCCCTGATCTCTCTTACCTGCAGCTGCTTTAACACCTGGAAGGCCAGCAGCTCCTGCCGAAGGTCATCCCCACACTTGACAATGACTGACAGGAGCCTCCAGTTGGGGAGATGGCCGTAGGGAGAACCCTCTCGGATCCGTCTGTGGAGAGGAGCAAAGGAGTCACAGATACGCTCCAAGCCAAGTCACCGGAGCCAGCAAGAAGCTTCAGGGTGGGCAGAGCAGAGCGGAAGCTTTCCCTCCCAACTCACCGCACTTTTTCCTGCCAGGGCTCTTTGAGGGCAACTGCTGAGGGGTCCTCCGGGTCCCGCTTGAAGGATGTGGGGGTGTGAGCCAGCTGCTCCGAGAGGCGCCGTCTGGCAAAAGCAAAAGTTCACTGCTTAGGGGACTCGCCCAAAGCCTCGGGCCCTGTCTACATTGGCATTCCTGCCTCCTATCTGGCACTCAAGGCCCCACAAAGAAAGAACCTGGACTGAGTAATCGAAGTGCTGACACCTTTGTGCTAAGCTGGGGATATGCAAGCAGACCAAGCCACCATTTTTTTTTTTCTTATTTTTGGTTTTGGGTCACATCCACTGACACTTACTCCTAGTTACTCCTGGCTCTGCGCTCAGAAATCACTCCTGGCTCTAGGGACTATAGGGATGCCAGAGATTGAACCTAGGTCCATCCCAGGTCAGCTTCGTGCAAGGCAAATGCCCTACTACTGTGCTATCATTCTGGCTCCCACTGTTCTCTTTAGACAAATTTGATCCAGACAGGAATGTCCTATGCATTTGCATTCCTTACAACCCCCCACATCTTTCTGCCATAGCAACCCTCAGACCCTGTGCTGGGCAGTGCCTGCTCTTGCGTGCGCCTATGGTGCCTCCTTTATCAGTGTCCCGAACAGAATTTCCTCAAGAGACCTCCTCCAGGGAGATGGAGCAGAGAGGCCCACGAAGAACAGGACGGCAAGGAGAGAGGGCAGCCAGGCCCGGACGTACCGAATGTCTCCTGCCGCGATGAAGACGGGCTCCTTGCTCTCCTGGCTGGTGATGCTGTCCACGGAGAACTGGGAGATGTTGTCGCAGCTGTTGGCGTGCATTTCGGGAAGCTGGGGGAAGAGAGTGGGAGGCATGTCAGAAGAGGGGCCCCCCAAACTGCCTGCTTCTACCTCTTCTCCAGACTGCTCTACAAGCCTCTTCTGGCCATGACATCACCTGGGCCACCTGGACCCCACACTGTGAAGGTGTACCCCAACGGCAGTGGCTAACAACCTGGAACTCAGCCACAGAATTCCACGATCTGATATGGGCGTGCACATTCCTGGTTCTACCTCTGAAACGGAATCAAACTTGCTGCTTGGAGTCCTCAACTTTTATTTATTTATTTTTATTTATTTATTTATTTGTTTGTTTGTTTTTTTGGGCCACACCCAGTGATGCTCAGGGGTTACTCCTGGCTATGCGCTCAGAAGTCGCTCCTGGCAGGCACGGGGGACCATATGGGAACCGGGGGATCGAACCGTGGTCCGTCCTAGGCTAGGCAGCAGGCACCTTACCTCCTGCGCCACCTCCCGTCTCCCTCAACTTTTATTTTATTTTGGCTTTTGGTCCAAATCTGGGAGTGCCCAAGGTCCCAAAGACAGTGCAGGGGTCAGTCCTGAACTCCTGCATGCAAAGCATGTGTTCAGTCTACTGAGCCATCTTTTTTGGCTCTGACCGCCTCAACACTGGTAGATGTGGTGACGGGAAGGAGGATGGTACAGCACATCCAGCAGTGCTCAGTGATTGGTCCAGTTGGTCTTGGAGGGCCCTAGGTACTTGGGTCAGCCACGTGTGTGGCATGCATATCACATGTTGTTCTAGTTCTCTGGCCTCAAGTGCTTTCACTCATGCTCTCTCCATCCTAGAAGTCTGAAATTTTTTGTTTGTTTTTGTTTTTGGGCCACACCTGGCGATACTCAGGGATTATTCCTGGCTCAGTGCTCAGGAATTGCTCCTGGCAGGTTTCAGGGGACAGTATAAGATGCCAGGGATCAAACTGGGTCAGACACATGCAAGGCAAATGCCCTACCTGTTGTGCTATTGCTCTGGCTCTGAAGTGTGAAATATAGAACAAGTTCATCGTGAGATTCCCAATGCCTTCAAGTTTCAAATCTCTGTCACAGCTATCACAGAAAACTGAGTATTTCCATCTTTTTTTGTTTGTTTGTTTTTGGGTCACACCCGGCAGCGCTCGGGGTTACTCCTGGCTCCATGCTCAGAAATTGCTCCTGGCAAGCACGGGGGACCATATGGGACGCCGGGATTCGAACTGATGACCTTCCACATGAAAGGTAAACGTCTTATCTCCATGCTATCTCTCTGGCCCTGAGTATTTCCATCTTCTACTGAAAGCGGCCCAGACTAGCAATGCAGTTTTCCTTAGAACTCAAAGCCAGGGCTGTGTGTTTCGGGAGAGGGTGATTTTGGTGTCCCTACTGAATCAGAGTGACCACATATATCTAACCTCTGAACTCTCTTTCTGGTTTCATTTCTTCAATCCCATTGTCCATTTCTTCTTTTTTTTAGCTTTTTATTTTGGGGGGGGGTCATACCTGGCGACACTCAGGGGTTACTCCTGGCTCTGTGCTCAGAAATCTCTCCTGGCAGGCTCAGGGGACCTTATGGGATGCCAGGAATGGAACCAGGGTCTGTCCTGTATTGGTCGTATGCAAGGCAAACACTTTACCCCTATGTTATCTTTGCCCCCCCCCTATTGTCCATCTCTTTTTGTTTGCTTTGCTTTTTGAGCCATACTCAGTGAAACTCAGGGGTTATTCCTGGCTATGTGTTCAGAAATTGCTCCTGATTTGGAGACCATATGGGATGCCGGGGAATAGAACCGTGGTCTGTCCTGGGTCAACGCATGCAAGGCAAACACCCTACCACTGTGCTATCGCTCTGGCCCCTCCTATTGTCTACTTCTAACTCTAAAATGTCCTCCTTGGGGCCAGAGAGATAGCATGAAGTAAGACGTTTGCCTTGCATGCAGAAGGTCGGTGATTTGAATCCCGGCATCCCATATGGTCTCCTGAGTCTGCCAGGAGCGATTTCTGAGCATAGAGCCAGGAGGAATCCCCAACACTATAAAATGTCCTCTTAGACTTGCTCTTCAGGCCTGTGTTCTCCCTTGAACATATATCTTGCTTGCTTGCCTCTGTTTCTTGAATGCCTCTGTTTTCTCTTACACACATTTTCCCTCTTTTTTCCTCAATATATTACAATTAAAAAAAAATCTTCCCAGATCACAAAGCCAAGCCCTTTCTTTTCTCCTTTTTACCAGAATATTTCTTTTTTTTTTTTTTTTTTTTTGGTTTTTGGGTCACACCCAGCAGTGCTCAGGGGTTACTCCTGGCTCCATGCTCAGAAATTGCTCCTGGCAGGCACGGGGGACCATATGGGGCACCGGGATTCAAACCGATGACATTTTACATGAAAGGCAAACGCCTTACCTCCATGCTATCTCCCGGGCCCCAACCAGAATATTTCTATTTGATCCAACACTTATTAATGCCTGTGTCCAAAGACCCAGGAAAGTTATGTGGTAAAGCAAACACCCTGTATGCAGGAGTCCTGGGTTTAATATCTGGTACTGGAAAGAAAAGGGAGGAAAGTAGGAAGATGGCCCAAAGGGCTGTTTTGCATGCGGAAGATCCAGATTCTGCCCCTAGCATTGCTAAGAGCAGCCCGCGGACATCGGAAGAAGCCCCTGAGCACTGCCAGGTGCTCTGAATCAAAATAAAAAGGGCTCATCTTTCCATCCTGAATTCTGAACTCCAGGGTAGGATCTGTGTGTCCCTGTGCTACCAAAAAAAATCCTTCTTCAGGGAGCCGGGCAGTGGCGCTGGAGGTAAGGTGCCTGCCTTGCCTGCGCTAGCCTAGGATGGACCGCGGTTCGATCCCCCAGTGCCCCTTATGGTCCCCCAAGCCAGGAGTGACTTCTGAGCGCATAGCCAGGAGTAACCCCTGAGCGTCACTGGGTGTGGCCCCCCAAAA
This sequence comes from Crocidura indochinensis, assembly GCA_004027635.1. Classification (NCBI taxonomy): domain Eukaryota; kingdom Metazoa; phylum Chordata; class Mammalia; order Eulipotyphla; family Soricidae; genus Crocidura; species Crocidura indochinensis. Next base: position 6,230 of record PVKC010046579.1, read on the forward strand.
AAAAATCCTCCTTCACCTTCTTACAACCCACCACTAACTAGCAGAGAGAGCACACATTGTTTTTGGGCCATACCTGGCGGCATTCAGAGGTCACTCCTGGCTCTGCGCTCAGAAATCGCTCCTGGCAGCTCAGGGGACCATATGGAATGCCGGAATTTGAATCACCGTTGGTCCTGGGTCAGCCACTTGCAAGGCAAACACCCTACTGCTATATTATGTCTCCAGCCCTAAGGTGCTTACCTTGCATGCCATACATCCTGGTTTGATTCCTGGCACCCAGGTGCCCTCCCAAGCACTGAGCTAGAAGCAGAACGTGAGCACTGCAGGAGGTGATCCAACCCTCCCCAATTCCAAAACTGTGTCCAGCTCTTAAAATAGGTTAAGACCTTTTTGGGGTTTTTTTTTTGGGTTATACCCGGCAGTGCTCAGGGGTTACTCTTGGCTCTATGCTCAGAAATCGGTCCTAGAACGTTCGGGGAACCATACGGGATACCGGGATTCGAACCACTGTCCTTTTTCATGCAAGGCAAACTCCCTTGTCTCCATGCTATCTCTCTGGCCCCCCAAAATGGGTAAGACATTTACATTCCTATCTCTGTTCGGCTAATCCCTGCCCATCTTCAAACTTCTTTTGGGGTGCTGCCCCCCATGTTTGGTGTGTTAATCCCTACCAAGTGCTCTAACAATACCATACTCTCCAACTCATTTATACTGCAGCCACCTGCCCAAGGGACCTGTTCTGTCCTGTTGGTTCATAACTCCTTTGGGGCAAGGGTCAAACCTCATTCTTGACACGTGGCAAGACTGAAGGCCCCCAAAAACTGGTCTCGGTGTATGATGAATGAATGAATGAATGGTTGAATGATGTACTAAGCCTATGATAGCCTTACAGAGCAGCTGTTCAAAAAAAAATTCTGGATATGCCTCGGTACCTGGGCTTGGAATTTCCTTCTACATCTATTTATTCAGTTTTTTGGTTTTGCTTTGTTTTGTTTTTGGGTTTTTTTTTTTTTTTTTGAGCCACACCCGTGACAATCAGGGGTTCCTCCTGGCTATGCGCTCAGAAATTGCTCCTGGCTTGGGGCACCATAAGGGACGCTGGGGGATCGAACCACAGTCCATCCTAGGCTAGCACGTGCAAGGCAAACGCCCTACTGCTGCACGGCCACTTTGGCCCCTATTTATTCAGTTTTTTTGTGCCATAATTGCCAGTGCTGAGGGTGACTCCTGGCTTTGTGTTTGGGGGACAGTATGTGGGAGACATACAATGCTGGGGGTCACACCAGATCTCCTGCACGCAGCTTGTTGGTCATTGCTCTGGCTTGCCTTGTATCTGACTCTGAGTCCTCCTACAGTACAACAAACTCCACCTGGTGCTGTCCCAACTCCCTCTGTTCCAGGCGCTTCCCTCTGGCCCCCCCAACCCCAGCCAGACCCTGCTTACCTCCACCTGCAGCTCGCCTATGTCATCCACTGACCAGGCCTCATCGTCGTTGTCATAGTTCGGCACGGTGCTGAAGCTGCCGGCCCGCTGCTCGTGGGTGATGCCACACTCTGGCAGGTTCTCCACGGACCTGGTGCTCCGAATCCGGTTTTCGGGAATCCGGGCGGGCACGTTGGTGGTATCAAAGTTTTCACATTCAAGGACTTCCACGTAGATCAGATAAGGAGCCTATGAGGAAAATAGGAACACTTTTGGGGGTGATCTTGACCTCTCACCCGAATATCAAACCTTGTCTGCACACGAATTCTTTCTGCTGTCCGCTCTTAGCCTCCTCATCAGCCTCCTGAAACAAGGAGGGCTAGAAGCTTGGTCTTGGAACACCCCTATATTTGGGGTAACAGAATGCGCAAGTCTTTAAAACATGGCAGGTGTGCTTCAAAAGACAAAGGCAATGTGTTTGGATTCCAGCCTTTGAATTATTGAATCAGGAAGCAGGGAGGATAGGCTTGTCTGCTGTAAAGGCAGACAAGGTATCTAAGAGAAGTTGGGTGGTTTTCACACCTTCATGCTTCTGGAATAAGGGTTTAAAACCCTTTTACACCTTCCAATCGAGGGGAAATGGGCTTATGCTTCTCCAAGGAGAAATGGGCCTCTTTCTCTCCTTGCGCCATGTCCACGGCGACCAGAGAACGTCCTAGAACCATTTCCTTCCTTTCCTGGGGGCTGTACATTGCCATGGCCAGAGAGGAGGGAGGGAGCAGAAGCAAGTACAGAGACATGGCGGACAAGTGTCTCCTGAGACACAGCAAACAAGATGCCAAACAAACGTCATATCTTCAGTCCCAACAAAGCTTGAGCCATGTGCGACATCAATGATGGGGGTCAAAGGGTTTGGTGGGGACCCTTGAACACATGCACAACCACAGAAGCGGGGTCCCAGTCGCCACCTACCTTGTCCTTGGAGTTGAGGACAACAGCCTGGGTGTGGGGCACACGGACCACATGGTGGTCAAAGGCGGCGGTGGGCAGCCAGATGCGGGCGGGGAGCTTGTGGTTGAGCAGGGAGAGCTCCGAGATGAGCCGCTGCGTCTTCTGCTCCTTGGTGGGGAGTGTGGCCAGCCGCTTGCCGATCGCCATCAGGGACTTGATGAACTCCCGCTCGGGGGCCAGTCGGATGGGCTGTGGGGAACCGATCCAAGAGAAGAGGCAGTGAAGAAACCGCAGGAGAGAGACCTCCCCGTCCCCACAGACACTCCTGGTGCGCAGGCTGCTATGGGGACCAGGGCCACAAAATTCCAAAGATGCACCTCGGCCCTAGCGCCTACCCTAGATGGACCAGAAGAGGCAGTACATTCATCCTCTGTGGCTGCTTTATCTGGGAAACAGCTACGTCTTTGGGCTACAGCCCTTCTCTTGGGGACCAGAGTTCCAGATGAACTGTCCCAAGGTCTCCAGGAGGCGAGAGAGACCATTTCCAGAGGCAGCAAGCGCCTTAGTGTGAGCAGCAGCAGGCCATGTAGCACCATCTCCAGAACCTCCAAAGCTCTGCCGGGGTCCACAAACCCAGGAGGCATCTCTTTTTTTGTTTGTTTTTGTTTTTGGGTCACAGTGAGCAGCACTCAGGCATTACTCCTGGCTCTGCACTCAGAAATCGCTCCTGGAAAGCTCGGGGGACCATATGGGACGCAACCACCGTCCTTCTGCATGCAAGGCCTACCTCCATGCTATCTCTCCGGACCAGAGGTATCTTTAAGGCTGTGTTTGCCCCACCAGAGAAAGAAAACACGTGACCTCCCATGGCACCCCCAACCCCATTTCCACCCATCCCAGATCTATTATCAAGGCCAATGCACATGCAAGGGAGAATGATGAGCAGAATTGGCATAATGAGGGGAAAAAAATCAATGGAGAAAAGAAAAGAAGATAGAGAAAGGCAGGTGTGTGTATGGGAGGTGGAAATTACAGAAACTTCTCTCAGGCCTGAACAAATGCCATAGGCTGTCTCCTCAGGCTTCCTTGTAGGGCCTTGACCTCTCTCCCAGGGACCCATTCCCCAGCAAACTGGGGGTGTGGGAAAAGGACTTGGCAAGATGAAAAACTTAGGGGGGCTCTTCCCAGCCTAACCCCTTCTACTCAAGGGACGTTTTATTAAGCCAGCCCCGCAGTTCCCCTCAGCTTGATAAAAATAGTTCCTTCTTTAAACAGCTTTTCTTCCTCTCTCCTTCTCTTCCTGTGTGTCTTGCTTTGTGTCTCACTAAGTTTCCTAATGCAGTTTTTTTTTCTTCCCTTTTTGCCACTAACAGCGGAACTCGGGGCTTACTCTTGGCATTATACTCAAGGCTTATTCCTGGCTCTGCACTCAGAATTCTCTCCTGGCAGCCTCGGAGGACCATATGTGGTGCTAGGGATAGAACCCGGGTCGGCTGTGTGCAAGGCCAGTGCCCTTCCTGCTGTACAATCTCAGGCCTTTCTCCCCTCCATCACCTGGCAAACACAGGCTCTTGGAAAAGCTGGACAGCCTCACACCCAAGGGCACTGGTTCAGGGACCCCACAACAATGAAGGAAATACATGGATCAGTTGGGAGAGTTTGGGGCGGGATTTTGGAAAAGACATAAAGGAAGACGCTAGAACTAGGACTGTGGAGCCCTGGAAACAGCCATGGGTCTACTGAAGAAAAAGAAGAGATTGTTTTGTTTGTTTGTTTGTTTTTTGGGTCAAACCTGGCAGCACTCAGGGGTTACTCCTGGCTCTATGCTCAGAAATAGCTCCTGGCAGGCTCGGGAAAAATATGGATGCTGGGATTTGAACCACAGATCTTCTGCACACAAGGCTATCCATGCTATCTCTCTGGGCTCCAAGAAAAGATTTTTTTTTTTTTTGGTTTTTGGGCCACACCCGGTGATGCTCAGGGGTTACTCCTGGCTATGCGCTCAGAAGTCGCTCTTGGCTTGGGGGACCATATGGAAAATCGGGGGATCGAACCACGGTCCGTCCTAGGCAAGCGCAGGCAAGGCAGGCACCTTACCTCCAGCGCCACTGCCTGGCTCCCCAAGAAAAGATTTATCTATTTATTTATTTTGGTTTTTGGGTCATACCCTGTGACTCTCAGGGGTTACTCCTGGCTATGCACTCAGAAATCGCTCTTGGTTTGGGGGACCATATGGGACGCCGAGGGATCGAACCTTGGTCTATCCTAGGTCAGCCATGTGCAAGGCAAATGCCTTACTGCTGTGCCACCGTTCCAGCCCCAAAATAAGAGATTTTGGAAGGCTTCATTCTTTATCCTCTAATCCAGACAGTCACTCCAATGGCAAACAGCCACTGTCCCCAGGCCCCTCTCACCCCACCCTGTCTCAGTAGAAGAGGCAAAATTCCATTCAGTTGGGGTCAGGGGACCCTAAGGGACGTGAACATGTTGGAGATGTGGACCGGAATCTTAGAATCAAGACAGGTTCTGCCGCAGAGGGGGAGATAAGAATCATAACTGAGAAGGGATCAGTACAGAACAGAGAACACACAAAGCACATCCGCTCAAA